>VZTR01020465.1:145598-165289 GCA_013400775.1 Chaetops frenatus
AAAAAAAAAAAAAAAAAAAGCTTTTAAATCTCCTTAGCTATTCAATTTGCAGATCTGAATACACAGCCTCTCAGAAAGCTGAATATCTACAAGTATTCAAGCTTCCTGCTACCTGAATAAAATAACTTAGATTAACATGACCACTGCTCAATTCAGACCTGGCAGATACAAGGGTGACTGAATGCCCAAAACAAGTAAATGTGAATAATACAAGGGACTGAACAGTTTGCTTTGTCTGCAACAAAAAATACATTTGATTATTCTCAATCTTTTGCTGGCTTTGGCTGGTCTATATAAGTCAAACTTTTACTTCCCCATCAGTTTTTTATTATTATAAGAGTATCTTTCTGGCCTTTGCTACATCCTGATGTGGTGTGTACTGCAAATCATGCACAAATTCTAGAAACTTTAACTATAGCAAGAGCAGTTCTCTGGCTAACCTATTTTGATTCTAGCCAAGAGTTTGCTGTATTTGTTTCCTATTGTACTTCTGGGGTTTTTTTAATGTGTTTCTTAATGAGAAGATATTTATTATTTTAAACTATTTCACAATTTGCAGACTTGAAATCAAGTGTTTGGTTATGAAAAAGGTTTGGTAACTGCTCACATTTTTGTGCCAACATTGGTTTAAATCAACATTTATTCAAGAGCAACTTTATCTTTGGAAGTGTAATTCACACAGCAGGATGTGCTTCTGTAGTAAATACAAACAAAACCTGAAGTTGTTAAAAGCTATCACTTGTATAAAATTTCCTAATTACAGAGTAGCATGAGAATTGTCCACTGTGAAATAAGAACTTACAGGAAAACCTAGAGTGGAGTTTTTGGTTGTTGTTTTTTTCAATGACAAAAATTTAAATTTGCTTTCCATTTTCATCTGTTGATTCCTAAGCACGTTTTCCAGACATTCACCTCGAAACCACCAATTTATACTCATCATTACAGGGAACTTCTACCTGTTTGATAGCTCCTGCAATGTGTAGGAGATGCTACTTCAGAACAGTGCAGATTTCCACACTCCCAGATGATCACAGTTTGGGAACAAGGTGTAAAGCACCTGGGCTAATCACAACAACACTTGAGTGCCACACAGGATTCTCTTCTTGTACATGCTCCAACACTTCATGCCTGCCTTCAGGTGCTCACTGTGAGGGCTGCCAAAGCACTGCTTGTGCCCAGCAGAGATGAGAGTGTGTGGGTGGACATGAAAGGAACGAGAATAACAGAAAATATGGAGAACTAAACAGCTGTTACATTACAGTAGGTATTACAGAAAGAAAAGCAGGGTTAATTTGGCTGTAAGGGGTATATTTTGTCTGAGGATCGAGAAAAGAAATTGCTTAATTGAGAGACAGTCTTCAAGGCAAAGCAGAATTGTAAGAAGGTTTAGAAAGAAGGTGGCTCAAAAACAGACTACCAAAGCTTATCCTGTCTCCAGAAACAAGTCCTTTTCTCTCAAAATATTTGGAACATTAATATTAGCCACAGATAATAGATACACACACTCCAGGCATTTACCAGTCAAATAAAACATGAAAATATGTCTCAAAATTTCTAAACTTTCATCAGGACTGAATTTATCACCAAATATCTCAAAAATAAGTAAAGATCACTCCGGTAGATAAATCTATCTTTTTTAAACTGATCACTTGCTCCTCTATGATAATAAGAATTGCATCCTGGAATACTGTCTTCCCACACCTCCCCCTGGAATTCTGGGTTATTGTAATTACAATCACCTAAAAACAGGGACACAAGTGCTTAGAAAACTTGTGACAGAATATAATTGAACTATCAAGAAATTAGCAAAATTTAGCAAATTAAAAAGAAAACTATGTAATTGGTAAGAGTCCATGGTTTTCTCAAGAAAATGAGGAGTCTTACCACTCTCATTCCCATTGTGGTCAGAGTACGGTGGTCCCATGCCAGACTGACCATTTCTTCTTATCCAGGCAGGCTGTAAATTGAACTCAGGAAGAGCTTTGCACAGATTGGTTTCAAAATCACACTTGTCCCAGGAGAAACCTGAGTTGAAGCAAAAAACCAAAAAAATTAAATGCTTAAAATCAGAAGCAAAAGGATATTTTTTCACCATCACTTGCCATTTATTTAACACACAGAAACATTCTGAACAGAGCCTTGGAAAAAAAGTGAAAATATCAGAATATTTGAATCATGAACAAAAAGAAACAGCACAGTGGAAGAGAGACAAGAATGAACATTGGAGCAAGAAACCCAAACAACCTACCTTCCTTCACCAAACTAAATCCAAACTCATCCATTTAGATTTTATTACTAGAATATATGCTTTTTTTAATGACAAATATTTGTGTACTTACCTTTTTGTGGGAAAATCTAACCTAGTATAGTTTATATGCATACTGTTCTTAAAATACACTGCAGCTCTAAGTTAAAGAATTTGTCCAGAGTTCTTGCATAGAAAAACAAAGACTTAACATAACACCAGGATGTAATCATAGCAGGGTTGGTTGTTTTTTTTTTTGTTTGTTTTGTTTTGGTTTGGTTTTTTTGTTTGTTTGTTTGTTTTGTTTTGTTTTGTTTTGTTTTTAATTCTACATCATTCAAATAAGAGATGAAATGGATCCTCAGAATGGCACAGTGTCCCCACTTGCCTTTCCTCTTTCTTATTTCTTCTGGTGCGTGTGGCAATGTGGTGAGGAAGAACTATTTCCCCCACTTACAGATTTCCCTGTAGGGCAGCACGGGTTAGCAAAGGGTGGCAGAGCACCTTTCTGGCAGAGAACCCAGTTTGGTGCAAGAGTTCACTCAGGCAACTTGAGGAGGGTATGGGACCAGATAAATAAGTGCTTACTGGGATGGAGGGACAGATATTGGCTTCTGCATGGGTGTCAAACAGCCTTTATGTATCCTATCCAGGTTGAATAAAAATGTGCTTGGCTGTGCTTGACAGGCTGGAGAGCCCCATTCCTTGAAGCAGTTATTATAGTGGTGGGAGGATTTAATGAAAAAAGAAGAAATCTAAGTAGATGAAGCTGTAAAGACCAAGCTTACTGCAACTTCAGCCCAAGCAGAATGGCCAGTACATGATACAGTCTCCAGATTTCATGTCATGTGTGGAAACTTTCAATTCCCCCATGCTTTATCTTACACAGCAGAGGAAGGTGATTAAGACCCTGCCTTCTAATTGAGATTCTAGTTAGATGCAAGAGCTACACTGCCTTCACACTCCCCCTCAAACTGGTGCTTGCTCCAGGCCCCTGCTAATGTTTTTGTTCTTGTTTGTATCATCATAGTTCACTGGCCATTTTAAACAAAGTTGCAACTTCTGCATTGATAGTCACACTATTTTCAGTTTCATGACTATATTCAGTTTCATGACTTTCATATTTATATCAGTTTATTGCAACACTTAATTACAAGGGAGTGAGGGGAAAACAGAAATAAATCACAGAAGCATTCCAGATTCAAGTTAATGTACAGATTGGCTGAGTCATCAACCAACTTTTTATTGCACCTTTTATTTCTTAAATCTTTAGGTGGCTAAAAAGCATATCAGACATTCAACAAAAGCAAAAACACTGCTGAAGTATATCTGCTTGATATTGCATGAAATGCGCAAAACCTCTCATACCTGAAAAACAATTTTCTCATACCTGAAAAAACAATTGCAAATTAATATTCATGAAATAGCAAGAATTTTACCCTTTAAATTTAAAAAATAGTAATTCATCATTGTTTTCCAAGGCAACATTCGTTTTCACAGAAACTATAACTTCAAAGCAAACCAATGTAAATTTGCTGGAAGATAGATTTACAAATATTAAGTCACTGTTTGGAGAGGAAAAGTTGAGAAAAAAGAAACGTGTGTAATTTTTTACATAATTTTTTGCTGACTTTCCTATGGAAAAAAAACACCCTAAAATTACCTCTAAGAAAAAATTCCAAGTCTCACAGGAGCACTCTACAGATAAAAGTTCTATTTAAAATGTGCATTTGTATAAAATCTCAGTTTGGGGTGTTCTGGTAGCAAAATATTTTTAAGAGTAGTTAATCATCATTGATTTCCTGGGAAATATTTTGCAGTATGAAGACTAAATGAGCAATAAAAACTGGAATTCCAGCTTCTATATATTTTCACTGCAGAAGCTTCCTAAAACCTGAGCAAAGCCCAGAGAAAAGAGCAGGAACCTGTCACCCACATGAGACCAGGAGCTGAAACCTAAGCAGAAAAAGAGTTTTGCAATAATCCAAATTACAAGAAAGACTGGCAGCAGGGCAAATCTTTGATTTGACAGCCTGATCTGTATCTTCATGTCTGACAGCTGACTTATCTCCTGAAGTAATCCAGAGCATTATCCAAGCAGTCTCAGCATGCAGCCTGTCCCTCAAAGCCTAGTTCTACACTTTTGGCTCATTCATATGAAATACAACACAATTTAATATTTAGGGTTTTTACAGAGACCAGAGGCTCATTTTTCTATACTGGTCTTTGGAGAAACCTTTAATTCTCTTCTTTCATATAAGCATTTTTCTATAGCTGTATTCCCTCAACAAACAAGTGTAAAAAGCCTCCATAAAAAATAATGGAAGAATGCACCTCTTGTTCCATATTTTGCAATCACAATAGCAAGTGCTGCCTGGAGGAAGTGCCCTTTCCAGGGAAACCAAAACCAAGCATAATGAGGATTTCAAGGCAGTGGAACTTAGCATAACCACCTCTTGTGCAAGTGATAAAAATATATGCTAACCTGAGATGTGCTGGACATGTCAGGGAATTTAACAGGCATAATTTTCAGCCATTGCCATTTAATACATTTTTTTACAGCACAAGAAACTTTAAAAAATGTACTGATATCCAATGTAGTCTGAAAACTGTCCTATTTGCAGAGAAATAAAAAAATCAAGTATCCTAGAGCTGGTTCTAGACTCCTGTTCCAAACAGATCTCTGCATCCTGTTTGGATAAAACACCGAGTCCTATCAGAGGAAAAAAAGCTTTATGTAGCTGGACACACAACTGCAATTTGAAGAACCTGGATTTAAGTTACTGCTCTTTCTCACAGATTTCAGCTGAATTCAGAGATTGCTAACATGCTCTAAGTAGCAGTTTTCAGTGTGGACAGAAAGACACAGGCTCATCTAAAACCCATCTGTTTTATATTTAAAGCGAAATGCTAAAATCCCAACAAGAATCATAGCTTCCTTTGTTGCATAGTGAGTAGAAGAACTTAAATAAGCTTTTTAGTTAGAAACAAATTTTTCGGTAAATCCAAGCTCTTCTTTGGACTCAGAACAAAAATCCTCAAGGAGAAGGACTATTTTCTGTATCTGTGCTGGTTTCAGCTAGGGTGGAGTTATTTATCCTCAGTAGCTGTTAGAGTGTTGTGTTTTGGATTTGGAACAACAGTGGTGTTGGTAATACACTGATGTTTTAGGTTTTTGCTGAGTCATATATATCCTGTGGCAAGCACTAATTTTTTCCCTTTGTCTCATGCTCTGCCGTGAGGAGTTTGCAGGGTTGGCTCAGGTGATCAGAGCCTGCTGCCAATAACACCAAGGCTGAAGATATGGTCTGCATATGGGCCATGCACTTATGCCTGGGACTCTATGATCCTTGTGGGTCCCTTCCAACTCAGAATATTCTGTAATTCTGAATAAAAATGAAAGAAAACCACCAAAACCTGGGGGATCATAGCTGGGAAAGGTCATGGCCATTGTATAAACTGGGGGAGTTACTGGGAAGTGCAGCTGATCTGGGTTCAGAAAGGGGAGGTCCGGCATTGGTGAGTGGGTGGTAATTACGTCAGTGGTACATTCTTTTTATTATCATTGTTATTTACCATTATTACCCTTAACATTATTGCAGTTTGCTTTATTTTTATTTTCAATTATTAAACTCTTCTTGTCTCGATACACAAGTTTTAGTTCGATTGTCCTCCTCATTCACAAGCAAGAAACTGTGTGGTGTTTCATCTTCAGCTGGGCTTAAAAACATGACATGAAATTATTTGCAGCACCATTTTGTAGTACAGTATTCTGGAAATACTAGAATTCTGATGAAAATTTACTCAGCCAATAGCAGTTAAAATTCACTCTCACCACTTAAATCAATTCCTTTCAGGAAACAGCACCAACTGTATTTGTAACCAATGAATGTGACAAAGATTGAGTAAGCTAGGATAATCAGCTCATGAATTTAAGATAATTTCCACCCTTGTCTAGACATTAAAAAAAAAAGCTGTTGTAGGTTATATCTTGGTCTAGATATTTTGCATTAAATCTAAATTCTATTAAACAAGTTTATCACAAATTAAGGAAAAAAGTATTACTTCCTGAATCTTTTTGAATTTCGATGAGGAAATGCTTTGCTATGTAATATCCATTTGAAGATTCATGAGAGCCTTGCACTTCACAAATGTTAAAAAAGAAAAAAAAACCTTGAAAAATCAAACCGAAGCTGGAATAAACTTTCTTAAAAAAAACCTAAAGAGAGTAAAAAAAAAAAACCAAAAAAACAAGAATTCCCAAACATTTTTTATTATAAAAAAATCCCCCCTATTTCTCTCTGCTGTCACATTCTGTTACCAAACTGTATCACACTTTGGCCAAGGCCCATGAGACTTACCTTGTTTCTCATCACTGCTGTCTCCACAGCAGCTGGTGGAGATGCAGACTTCTCCAGGTGCAGCAGAAGAGCCATCACCACGCTGGCATCCCCTGGCTGTGGGTGACTGAGTATCCACCAGAGCAGAGCAATACAGCACACAGATGTAAATGAGTCTGTTCATGGGCTATGTCACTATCCAAGCCCTCACTTGGAAAAGAAATACTGAAACTGCCTAGTGATGGTCATGGAGTGCCTTTGACCAAGCTGTGTTTACACACATCTCTCTGAGAGATGTTTTTAGAACCTCACTTTCTGAATCTGCAGCTTGTGGGAAATATGGCTTCTGCAAAGCAGTGACTTTCAACCTGGTGTGTCTTGGGATAATATTTAACTGAATTATAACCTTTTATGACTAAAAAATGTTGGCACATGCTATGCAAGTCAACTGTATATCATTAACTTACTGATTGGATTTATTGCTCAGTGGTTTGAAAATATATTAGATGGGAAAATAACAGGAAAACAGAGAAGAACTACTAAATGACCAATATCCACGAAGATCTCTCTTTGCTCAGAAAGAGCTGACAAAGGCTTACAAAATGTATAAAAATTTGTACATCAAATGTAAAAACAGTTGAGAAATTCAAAGTGGATTTTGCATCAAAGGAAGTGCAAATCAGCACCCTGATTTCTGTCTCTTGTAGGTCAGAGTCCTTCCTACGAGGATGTTCTAGTAACATCTTCCACCAAAACACACTGACTTTTAGACCAATGGCTCAAGGATCTTCAAAGGGAGGAGAGGGACTTGGGAAGGAGATCCAGAAAATCAAAACAGACAGTATTATGTTCTCTTATGAGAGAATATTGAATCAACATGTTTCCTTACATCACATGAAATCAGGGAAATTATTTTAATGAACTAGCTTAAATACTTTAGATGCCCCAAACCCAGGGATGGAGAGATAGTAGGAAAAAGAGAAGATGATTGCAAAAGTTAAAGGACAGTATTAGCCCAAGCCAAATGACGGTGAGAACTAGACAAAATAAATCTGGCAATCATGTAAGCATGGTCCTCCTTTATTAGGAATGGTGGGATGAAAAAATTTCCCATGTGGCAGCTTGTAACAAGTAACTGATACCAGCAGGTCTGGAGATTTCATCACCTGCAAATTCACAAAATCAAGTCAGGGGAATGCACATCCCACCGTGCATAACTCTGATTTGCCTGTTAGCCCTGGTGAGCAGAAATAAGACAAGATACATCTCTGTAACTAAAGTATGCTGATTGGAAAGCACAAGTGCAGTAGTATCAGTAAAGAGAAACATTCAAACTGCCTGAAAGGGAATAAATCACTGCAGATCTCTTGTCAGGGAACAAAGACTACTACACCAACATCATCTGAAGGCGAGAAGTGCAAGGTCTGATGCAACTTCCTGTTCTCTCCAACACCAGAGGCAGGCACAAGTTTATTGTGACAAAGGTTCCTGTTCTGCGCCTAGAAAGCATTGTCCAGCTCATTTGGTTCAACCCCACCCTTTTCACCATTATTTCTGTGGAATTGTTTTAGCTGTTTTATTTTAATGCCTTGTCCTCAAGCCATAGAGCTGTTTGGAAAACTTCCTGATGAAAAGCAGAGCTATACCTAAATAAATTAGGAATTCATTAGTATATATAATGTATGTATATATTCCTCAAGAATGTCCATTGAATTGGTTTCTTCCATTCTGTAAGTACAGATTAGACTAGAAGCTTAAGAAAACTACAGAGCACCCTATGCCATATACTTTCATGTTACTGCATTTTTAAAAGCTTAAATATTTCTGCTATTCAGCAGCTTTCAATTAATTTTGTCCAACATAAAATATTTTATCTTGTTTCTTCTTTTTCTCTAGCATACAGTATTGTATCTTATTTCATCTTTTCCTCTATATCTTCCTAAACTCCCCTCACAGTGATACACTTGGCAATAACAGGATTTTCCTTCCACCTTTCTTTCATTTTCTTAAAACTGCATTTTTTCCCAACTGTTGCACAGCTCTGCCTGTAGTATAAATTTGTATACAAGTATTCTGAGTCAAAAGGTATTTTTCACAGGAACTGGTACCCACTTCCAGTTTAATATGCTCTAAAACATTCATAGCAAGCAAATTTGCATAGCCCAAATGAGTCAAAACCACAATAAAACCTTTTATGAGTGGAAATAAATGAAAAACACATCAAATATTAATGAATATTTAGGGTGTAATCCATGGATCTTTAGTGAATAAGGGAAAAAGTATTTCAGTGAAGGTCTAACAGAAAGTGCTAAACCAAAGAAAAGGTGTCTTGGTTTTTTAGGCAAGTGTTTGGCTATCTACACATAGGTAGAGTTTCTTGATGAGTGCAACAATTCAGCCCTCTTGTCAGCTAAGAATAAGAACAACAAACGTTTATTTTTTTATCTCTGAGAATCATATAAAAAGGAACAAGACTATGGCATAGAAGCAAAATACTTTCAGAGAATGTCAAAAGGACAAATGCTTCAAGTACTGAACTGCAAGAACCCTGAAAATCACAAAGTCAGAGAGGGAGAATGAAAGGTATAAACTGGAAAAAACATGCAGGATGTCAAGAAAAGCAGAAGATGGGCACTAATCGAAGGGTATTTTTAAAGCACTAGAGAAATATTGCAAAGAAAATGAAGACTAAAAGGAAAGTAAGCAGAGCCAGATACTATTTTCAAAGTTACTTTAGCCAACAAGCAGTTTTTTTAAAAGGACAAAAAAAAAAGAAAAAAATTAAATCAGAAAACTGCTTTAATTTTCATCAAAGCTGTATTTTTCTGCTTACCCTAATTAATTTCATTTAAGGCAAGACAAAACACATTTCATGTAAGTGAAAAAGATTGCCTACTCAGTCTTCAGCTTAAGTGAAGCTGTTGAAAATGTTGCATCTATTTAATCTAGGAGTTTTAAAAGGTAAGTCTAAGAAAGAAGTTCAAACAGGCTCTGAAAAAGGCCAGAAACATTTTGCATTTTGAAGTCCATTTTTCATGTGAACAGAAAGTTATTTGCCTAAACAGAAAACAGATTGCAGTTGCAGTTCTCCTCTAGGTTTTTGTAGAGCCAGTTATTATCAACAATGAAACAGAAGAAAGAACTGAAAAAATGGGATGAGCTTCACCATCTGAAAACATGTTCAAATTTTTCTGCAAATAATAACTTTCTTTCAGGGAAAAGTCTAAGGAGTAGAAAAAAGTCACCCTTCCAGAGAAATCAAAATTTCATAAAGTTTGATGTAACTTTTTAATGGCAAATTTATAACCTAATTTTTTTTTTTTTAAATGTGGTTAGACTGGGGAGCAGTACTGTGCCAGTGTATGAATCTTTAACATACATCTCCTTTTCTTTTAATATAGTTTTAGTAAACATTGTCAGTTTTAACAAAATCCTCCAAAATTTTTTATGCAAAAAGCAATTTTAGCCAACTGTTAATAAAACCACCAGAACTCTATTTTTGAAATAATTCCCAAAAAATTCAGACAAGACTTCATTTTGGGAGCCCCTTCCCAAAAATATGTTATTCCTATTATCATATGACCTTTCTAATTCTAAATTGTCAAATTGTAACTGAAAAATTTCTGCACAGTAGCAGCAACCCAAGCAAACATAGCTATCCCAAACTGATCCTTTTTTAACAAGAATTGACAGAATTCTTTACTTTTATGTGAAAGGCAATAATTGCACAGCATCTACTTCCAGTTAAGTGGCACTAATTTGATAGTTATCTTGAAAGAGGACTAATATATTAATACATTTGAATAAAAGGATTCTGGGTAAGTGTTTCTACCACTCAACTTCATTTGCTAAAACAAATTAGTAAAATCATTTGAGAGGTTAAAATCAAACTTAATGCATTGATCAGTGTACAGCATGAACACCTTAGTTATAACTAATAAAGGAAAAAACATTCATAATGTTAGGCAAAGGTGTGAAGAACTAGATATAATCAGGTCAAAGTCCTAGATCATTACAGACTGAAAATAAGATTACAATTTGGGAAACAATTTGGTAGCATCTTTTCCATCTTTGTAATGACAGACCATGTAAAATTCAAGAGGAAATCACAGGTACTGATAAAGTAGAGACAATATTCAGCAGGAGATACAAAAATCACTGTGTGTACCACATACTACAAAATATCTCTGCACCTAGAGTTTGCAGAAAAAAAATACTTCAATTCTGAACTGTCAAGATCTGTCAAGGTCTCCCTTTCTTTCTCTATGCCACAAAGTAAGAGGTGAGGAAAAACTTACAAAAGTGCCTCGAGTCCATAAATCAATATTCTATTAGAAAGCAAAATTATTAATTGGCATAAATTTTGATCAGGGAGAAGCATTTCTACCTCCTGTCTGCTATGTGCTTCTTCAGGGAAATAATAATGGAATAAAGGCTTTCTCAGCATTTGCTCTGCAGACCAGACTTCAGCACACACTGCTCCCACACCATCTTTCTTCTATCACATCATCCGACCAAGCATTTTGGTTCTGCTCTCTCCTGTGAGCAGCTCCCTGGTGCCTGCAGGGGGCCTGCACAGAGTGGCACTGCCTCACAGGAGAGTGGAAGCCACGAGGCAGAGGCCTTGCTGCATTATGTGCTCTGAGCTGCTACATCCCATGCACAAGTGTGCTTCATAGGGTGTTTAACTCCAACTAACTCCAGATAGGTCCCATGGAAGAAACACCCATCAGTGGCCAGGGAGTATTAGGTGAGCTGCCAGAGTCCATCCCCTGCTCTGGTCTCCTGCAAGGGTATCCATTGCACCCTGTCTGTGGCTGCTCTGCTTCAGTCACAGCGTGCTGGGATTCTTGGAACTGTTCTTCCAATAGTGCAGCCCTCATTGGAATCAAAATGTAAGCTGGTTAAGCATGCTTAGCAACTCTTCGGACAACAGCTGGCTCTCCCTTCATCCTCAAGGAACATAGACAGATCCAGCTTTCTTTCTAAGTTTGGAGGAAAACAGTGTATTATAAAAATTAAACCTGACCCAAATCAAGCAGTTGTTCTATCCATCACAACTCACCAACACTAACCTTGGTTGCCAGAGACTGGACAGCAACCAAAGGCATTACAGGTAGCAGAGGCAGACAAACACCTTCTCAGGGCAAACAACCCAAAGAGGTCTGTCTCTGAGTGAAACAACTCCTTTGGAGATGCCTGGTGTTTTTTAACAGTAAAATAAATTTACCACTTGTTATCACTTCTAAGCATGTAAATGAGGGCAAATAAATCCTTCCAATGGTCTGTCTGCTTCTTTTGTACATAACATTAGTTAGAAAAAACCAGCAAGATCAGGGACAAATCTGGAAGAAAGCAATATCCTTGGGCTCATCTCCCACAAGTGCAGCTAAATCAGCACAGCCCAGGTTTGTGTGTCTAGCAATATTAATCTTTAATCCTGAAACATGTCTACATGCCCCAGAGCTGAAAATTAGGCTGCTAAGATCTAGAGGGAGTCTCATCAAAGCATATACCTTAGAAACCAGGCTAAAAGTAAAAAAATAAAAATTAAAAAAAAAAAATTAAAAAATTAAAAATAGTAATAACAATAAAAAAACCTCATCCATAAGGTTTTCCCATATTATTGATTTTGTCCTTAGTACATCTCTGGCATGAGTCTGAGGGTTTCCAAGCAGTCATGTTCTGTCTACATATTTCTAGAAATTATTCTTGAAAAAGAGACAGGAGGTATGTTATTACAAATCTTTCTTGGTCAAAACTCCCCTTCATCTTAACTTCCCCATCCATAAACAAATCAGTGGTCTGAAAAATTCTGGATTTCTCTGATACCCCCTGATAAATAAGACTAAGTAGAAACTAGTAATCCTGAGTAATCTTTTTCCACCAATTGTAAGTCATCCTTCAATATAAGGGCATTATCTTGATATACAAAGAAATAATATTCCACTAAGACAGGAGAGGGATACTTTTCAGCTCTGATTTTCAGAGATATTAAGTGAAAGGATGACATTCTGAGCAGAGAATAGCTCCTTTGAAACATACTTTCAGTGCAATTAATATGAAGTTCAGCTTTATGCAATGAAGGCACATACTTTGGGAAAAGTCCTTGGAATCAAAGCACTCAGGAGATTAATGGTAGAAGCTCAGCACTTACAATGAAATTGTGTATAATTTCAGAGTATATGCTTCACTTGGGGAAAAAAAAAGAGTCACAGGATAACTGTATGCTGCCTCAATAAAACAGCTTTATCCTAAGTCTAAAAAAGCCTAGTTCTTAAGTTAACCTAGACATATTAAAATTTTTATTTGGAGTAATCACTTTTCAATTGGAGCTACATGTTGCTTAGAGCAGTTTCACACTTTAAGGAACTGTAGGAAATATTCTAGCACTGTTAGTAACTTCTTGACTATTTTTCATTCTATCATTACAAAAAAAAATTGCTTAGATCTAGAGATTCATTTAATCCTTAAATCTATGATAAATGAACATGAATCTCAGTCTAGATGCATTATCGAGTTAATGTGAAATGTAGCACATTCTCACAGATTACCAAAATGTCAGAACTTTCCTTGCAGCTTTTAACAACTCGTTAATGTTGCTTTGTACTTTGAGTGACTTTGTTTACAGCGAGAGATCAATGGGCTAAGCAAAGAAAGGAACAAACAGAACATACAAATAAACAAACCTTCTAATGTCCTTCCTAAGCTGGCTGCCACTAAGACATGGATATTTTTCCAATACTGTAAAATCTCTCATAAAGTAGCAGCTGTAAATATAGCTCAGAGGGACACTGAAGCTGCTCTAAATGACATTTCTAGAACCACCCCAGATAGGGAATGAAGCAGAAACACCCCATACCACTGTTTCCATCTCCCAGTCACACAAAATAATTCTAGACCTCCCAACCACTTCTAGGAAAGGGGGTGTAGCTGGCAGGCTAGACAAGTCCCAGGTGGTTTAAGTAAACACATTATTCTCCCCGGTCACAGAAAAAAAAAAATAAATCAAGAAATAAATAAAACAAGTAAATTCCATTCACAGCCCCAAACTCCTAAATGCCTTAGCTTACCATACAGACTCCAAATCTTCCCAATTTCCTATTCTTCCTTCTACATTTCTTACCCAGGCTGCTTCTTATCCCTACATGATTCATCAAGTAGTGATCCCCTACACCTGCATTAAAGTGGTGAGCTTTCAGCAGCTCTATTGGGAAAAAAAAAAATAACAACAAAGCCAAAACAGTATGGTTTTATCTACAAACTTACTAGAAACTTGATAGGATTTGTTTTCTTGAAAAAGCCTGTAGTCTTGACATATCAATGCCAGAGAAGCTGCCATGGCATGGAACCACCACCACAGGGGTTGTCCTCCTACAGCTGAAAAAGTTGTGATTGAGACTTTGAATCACCTGGTGTTTGTTTGCAAAGTTTACATGGTTGCTGTTTTTCACAGTTACCTATCATCTACCATCAGGAGCAATAGTTTTCAGTCCTTAGTAGACTTATTGAATGTTTTTTTGAATTACAGATTTTAAAATGAATGTGGTGTTTATGGATAATGACAGGTTATTTCAAGTAAGGCAATAAACTTTTATTGCTTTTCCTCACCACTTTAAAATTCTAGGCAGCTGCTGTGAGCTAGGTATTTACCACATCAAAAAGACAACCCACCTGAGTGAACAAATAACTATCTGTATTTTTTTCAAATATATAAGCAGCAGCTCAAATAAACAATTCTAATGAAGACTTTGGCTGAATTTTATCAAAACATTCACGAAAAATTTGAGTCATGCCAATTCCTAAGTTAGGCCAAAAGTTTGCCCCAAAGGATAAATACTTAGATTCCCAATGAATTAAAAAGAAGCAGAATTGTTTCAGCAACTCCAGTGGCCATATTTCACTTTGAAATAACTTAAATCTGAAATATATAAAACTATTACACTCAAAATTTTCTGAGTAATAGGGAAACACATAAATATAGGCCTAAAAATTTCCATTGAGTAGTCCAAGTTATCTAAGAGAATCCTCACTAATCCAGTTGATGTGCATGACATTCCAAATGTCTAACTCTTTTCTTCCTGTGGTGTTCATCCCTACATCACCAGAAGGGCAACTGTGCTCTTTTAGCGGCTTAATTCATAAAGTCTTCATCTTCGGTCAAGGATTCATTTGTGTCTAATTTAGCACACTTTCTTGCAAGATCTTTCCTCCTTCTCCTTGGTTCCCAAGTGAAGTATGAGTTATCCAATGCCTCCCTCATTCTCAGCTGAAATGAATGGCTGTTGTGTGTTCAGGGAGTGTATGCATTTTTCAGGCATTTGATGCAGAGCAATTGTCACAGAGCTTATGCTGAATGGGGCCACAATGAATTGGCCAGTGTAAAATTGTTTAAATAAGATCAAACAGGGCAAAACAAGCCCTGATGAGCCCTGAGACCTACACTGTCAAATTGACATGAAGGCTACAGCCTGTGACTATAAATCAAATATCTTATATACTGGGTTATGAAAAAGGATGGAAAAAAATTAATATTTTTTATTTTTTATCCTTGACCACTTCCAGATATGTCACCTATTCTGTGAGCCCTTTCAGTAAAAAGTGAGTGGTGCTTTCCACCAGAGGCACATAATTTCAAATCTACAGTTTCAAAACCTTCAAGGTGCAGTTCCTATCACTGAGACTCAGCATGTTCCTATTCCCAGTAAAAACCTACTGATTAATGAGCCTTCTGCTTGTCTTTGTAAGGTAAAAAACCTCACTGACTGCAGCCAAAGGTATCTGAGAACTTCAGATCATACTGTAGCAATTTGATCTTAACCTTCATACGACAAAAAAACCAACCAAACAAAANCTCAGGTAGTCAGAGCTCTACCTTAAACAGTTAATCTCCAAAGACTGGTAAATATATATTAATTGATTTACTGCCTACTACTATTCTATTTTGGAAAGGAAATTCTTAAGACAATAAATAAAATACTGGACATCCTTTACTGCAAGAAAATTACATTTTTAGCATGAATTATGTAGAAATGAAGTAACTTATCAAAGAATAGCTGCATAAGTTACTATCAGGTAAATTTACAGTTGTGGAGGAGGTAGAAGCCAAGTGTAATATTTCAGAAGCAGATAGAAATTACTTTATAACAAGCAGTTAATTATTTTCTGGATACCTAGCAAATACAGACTATACACTAGAGTCCATCTTCAATATTCTAGTAAGATTATGAGAAACAGTTATTAATGAAAATTCATTTTAAAAAAACAAATCCAATATCAAGATCATAGTAAAAGAAATTCAATATTTGAGATGAAACAGCTAGGAAATTCGGATTTCTCTGTACTTATGTACCTACACAAGCCTACCTCAAAGTTAAGTTCTAGGAGCAAAAGTTTTCTACTAACAAAGTTAGAAAAAGTATCATCACCTGTCCAGTTAAACAGAATATACCAAGTATGATGGTGAACATTCACTTTACCTATTGTCACTTCACACTTGTGAACCAGGAGTTAGCAATGTCCCTGAAACAGATTCTCAAGAGTTTTAAAATGTCAGAGCTCCTTTAGATTTTGTCAATTTACTTCAGACCTTATCGGTCTTCAGTTCCTTTGTTCTGCTGAGGCTGCTGGCAGCAAGGTGCCAGCTCTCACCATAGTAATTGCTGTGACATAAACCATGGACAGCTTTGACATAGCTGACTCCTTCCATGGGAGACAAGCAAACAGCACCTGACAGATACTAATGAATTTCAGCCCTGGTGGAACAAAAGTAATGTTCACAGCAATGGCTGGAGAGGCGTACCAAGAAAGCAGGCAGAATACAAGTTTGTGGTACGAATCTGCCAGTACATATCTGCAGCATGCCTGGAGGGAAAATACGTAACCACATCAATGAATGACTCATGAAATATTAGGGACTTTCTTTCTAATTAAAACACCAAGAAGTTTTGAATAAAGAGCTCCAAATCAGAGGTCAACACAAAACCTAATGCAGAATGATCAGCAGGGAAAGAGAATGAATGTCTGACTACAGGCAAGCCCTGAAGCTGGCTGAATGCAGGTGCAGGAAGTACTGACAGAGATTTGTTACATTATCCCTTGCACTCAAACCTTCTAGCAAACGGATTACTGACAAAACAACCACACTGTCTGTGATATAACCCTTCCCCAGAGGAAACCCAGGCCTTGCTGGGGGAGTATTACCTACCAAAGCTGAGAAAGACACTCTGGAGGCACACAAAGAAACCACCCTCTGCCTACACCATTGTATCCACAGGTGCGGTGTTCTGTCATTTCCTTCCATATGACATAGTGTGTGAAATGTTTGCTCTAAACATTATTAGACTGGAAAAGTGCAGTTATGAAAAGCAGTAAATGAATTTTTTCTCACTGTCTTCTTGCCTGTGACATCATAGTGGCAAAGTAAATTTTTCTAAAGAAAACTCAGAGAGATCATGGCAATGGTTGGTGTTCGTCCAGAGCTGTTTAGGGAAGTGACAGGAGCAAAGCATCACCATGGATCAGAAGCCCAAGTGAGAAAAACATTGGGTTTTCAGTTTATAGCTCAGACTTTATTTTGAAATTATAAGTTCTAGCACAATAGAAAACATAAGCAAAATCTATTCATCTTGAAGGAAGGGAAAAACTGTGGCAGTTTGCATCAAATACAGTATGATATCTTCCATTCCAGTGTAAGAACTCTTAGGAGGTTGAAGATAGGAATTTAAGTGAAAACTTTCCTCTTTCTTTCTGGTAATAAATTACCTTCTGGCAGTCTAATCAACAGCTGTAGAAATAAATTTTCTCTGGAATTCTTGAGAATAAAACAAGGTTACAACCTGCTGGTAACATCAACCAGGCCCTGCTTTAGAATTCAATTTTGTAGTTAGTTTTATTTGATGGAACTGGTTTCCCAGGGCTTGATAAACATAGAAGTTTTTTGAGAGAAAATACACTCTGTTGGTTAGGATAAGACGGCTGGAAACTGTTCCTGACTTCTAACTTGTGACTTTTAATAAACTGCAATCTTTAACTCACCTATATGTAAAAGGATGGACAGCTGCAGGCTTAAATTGTTGTGGACAGTCAGACCAGATGACCAGAACAATTTGCTTTTGTTTTAAATTATGTCATCGTAATTCTATCAGAATGATGGGATTTATTAATGTTTAGATGCATCTTTAAGAGTCATGGAAGGACATTTTTAATGTCCATTTGAGTAATGACATTTTTTTTTAAATTAAGAACAAATGACAGTGTATTTCTCATGAAAAGTGGCCATATTTCTGGAAGAAACTCAATGATATAGGAGTGGAAATGATTTAACAAATAAAGGGAGAAGGAATTTTAAAAATCAAAGTGCAACAGAAAATAAAGCTAAAACTGGAAAGTCACAGAAAAATAATGCTAAGACTGGAAATTCAGCCTTAGAACAAAACCTCTTGAAAAAAAGATAGGACAGATGAGAAATGTGCCAAAATGTATGGGGTGGATTGGGTCAGGGTTGCTACATCTAAGTTCCATACAAGTGTCCAAACAAGTAAATGAAAACTGGTTCCTTTGACAACACATTCCTGCTAGCAGTTCCACCTCTAAAGGGCACAATGTCAGAATTCTCAGTGCAACAATCTGCAGTTAATTTAATTTGTTAGCAGAATTGCTTTCTGAAATTTTAAATAATACTGTTACATGCCTCCCACAGTCACTCACAGCTAAAAGAGCTTATAAAATGGAAGCACTGTGCAGCAAAATGAAAACAAATCTGTCACCCCCACAGAACTATATACATCTCCAAAATGAGAGAAATGGCCCTTTATTCAAAGAGTTTGCTAGCACCACAACACTGCTTGGTCTTTGATTTAGCTTACTTTTGAAAAAAGTAATTGGGATTTTTGTTGAGCTGGACTATCCTAAACCTAAATCCCACTGGGGATGGGAGGTAGAAAAACAGGGCCAGCAGACTGTGGCACAGCTGCCTCTTCTAGAAAAAAACTAATCCTTTACTCTCGTTTCCTTAAATTTATATGAAAAACAGTGGCAGAGGAAGTACAATATTCCTTTTTCATACATTGGAAATGAAGGGAGCCTCCAGGATTTTTGGCTTTGCACAGGCAAACAGCCACCTTAAAACCTATATTTACTCCACGTTTTTGTCCAGGTCTGGTACCAGAACATCAAAAAAAAAGAGAATGCCATGGAAACCATGAAACGAGAACTACGTAACTCATAGCAACAGCTCCTATGCTACTTTAAATATAAACAGGGCTATCAACAGGAATACTTAATGCAAGTAATAAAATATAAAAGTTATGCTCAGGATACAAGATTTGGCAAACATGAGGATTGTGGAGGATGGAGCAGGTGTTTACCAGCAATATGTTCATGCATACTCACATGGAGTAACACTGGCATCTCTTGGATTCTCAGATTTGCTCCTGAATGCAGATTTTATTCAAAGGTAAGACTGTTAGTGGAACAAGTCCTACCACATGGACATGCTTTCAGATCAAAACAGATGTGGATGAAGTACACATAGTTAAAGAATCTTTCTATATATACTTTAGTAAATGAAGGTCTTCCATTTCTGTCCCAGTGTAAGGCCAAGAAGGCTGAACAAACTACTATCCCATTCACAAAACTAAAATTCCCATGAAATTAAGCAGGATTAGACATACCCTTAATTATGACAATAAAAATTAACTTTAAAGACAATATAAGTGTTCTTTTAATTACTGACAGTAAGAAAAAATATGAGTGAATGTAGCATAAATTGGAAAATCATTCACTGTGTAATAGAAGCTCCAAATAGGCTTATAGATGAAAAGTAATGAGCTGGAAATGAAAGAACAAATGTGCTGGGAATGCTGTTTTTCATATTATGTATTGTGTGAATCTGAAGAGATCCCGTTATACTGGCTTTTTCACTTCAGTTTAGATGGAAATGTACTGGATTAATAGAGAAACACAGTTGCATTTAATTTCTTAACCTTTCTAAGTATTTAAGAATAATAAATCCATTTTCTTGACAGAAGTATTAAAAATTGCATATTTCATTTTCAAAATCATATATCTGACATAATAATAATAATATTAATAATAATAATAAT
>VZTR01020465.1:165301-180538 GCA_013400775.1 Chaetops frenatus
AATAATAATAATTTTTCCCAGCATCATTAATCTCCAGATAAAGAAAATTTATTTGTTTTAAATATCAAATAACTGGCTTTATTTTACTGAGAAATGAAGTGCAATTATAAACAGGAAAAATAAATTAAGCCCTTGTAAATCTATAAGAACATATTCAATTTCATCTTCCTATAAAATCTAAGGGTTTTTTTAAGACGAAGAGGAAAGGCAGAGTATTTAAACATGGCAGAATGCAGGCAGCGTGCTCTGCCTCCTCAATCAATACTTAGATTTTAAATCTCATGTAGCCAAAGAAAATGTTATCAATGATTTCAAAAAACTTTCAATCAAGATCTTCAGAAGTTACGAAGACTATTCACAAGTATAACATTACAGTGTGTTCCTATGCTTAGCTGCCTTGTTAAGCCAGAGCACAATTCTGATACTGGTTACAAACCCTAAACCTGCTTTTGCCATAAGGAGCATCAACCCATCATTCCTTAGTACAATATTTAACTGGAATAATAAATATTTTATCTTTCCAATTTTTCTGCCATTGTTAATCTTTTTCTTTCAGGTATTCAATTCCAGTATTTTCATCTAAGTTTCTAAAAATTATACCATTCCTTTTTCTTTGAGTATCTGTCACAATTGTTTTCTTCTGATATGCAAATATAGCTGTGTAACTATGGCAGGAACATGAGCCTGAAATTTCTCTCACTAGTCTACAAAAGCTTTTGTAACAACAACTGATGATATTTTCAGATTGACATGCTTAAGATAAATGAGATTTTTGCTAGATCAATGAAGATAGCTAATACTCCTAAAGATTGTGCAAAACTCACTTTTATCATACAAATAATTACTATTCCATTTCCACCATCCTCAGATTTTCTACCCAAGAAAATATCAGATGAACCTAGAACACAGATAAAAATTCAGAGGTGTTGTCAGAGAACAATGTTTCCTGAAATATTATAAAATCATTATAGATTAAGTAGCCCAGATTCATGCATCTATGGGGTTTTTGAGCTTTTTTTAAATGTATTTATCTTAGTTCTTCTTCTTAGTACCAGACCTTTCAAATAAAATTTATAAGATAAATCAAATAAAGTGTGATGGGTTGCTTTATGGGGCCCAAGTAATGCCACTGAAATGGTATTGATAACCATAATTTTTGATCCACCCCTTCATATTTCTAAGATAAACAAGAAACTCTTCTTCTCTGAATACACTACATATCAGGTACAGAAAGAAGGTTTGGGAATATCCCATGTAATATTCCTTCACCCAGGACTCCATTTAAAACCTTTCTACCTGTTTCTCACAGGTCTATGTTCCCAGTTTATTCCCAAGGTATTTGTTCTTACTGCAGTTTTGACTTTCACTGTCATATCCATAGTTTTTTATTCAGGTACAAAAACATTCATACAATACTAGAATGGTTTGGTTTGGAAAGGGCCTTAAAGATCATCTAGTTCCAATCTCCCTTCTATGGGCAGGGAAGCATTCCATTGGGCCAGATTGCTCAAAGCCCCATCCAACTCTTACAGAAATGGGGCATCCCTAACACCAAACATTTCTTCATAATACCTAATCTAAACTTACTTTTTTCCATTTAAATCCATTCCCTTTTGTTCTATTACTGCAGGGTTTCATATAAACCCCCTCTCCAGCTTTTTTCCAGGCCCCTTTTAGGTGCAGCAAGGCTGCTCTAAGGTCTCCCCTCCAGCTGAATCCCAGGTCTCTCAGCCTCTCTTCAAAGGAGAGCTGCTCCATCTCGGGTCATCTTTGTGCCCCTTCTCTGGGCTTGCTGTAACAAATCCACACCCTTCTTATCCTGGGGACCCCAGAGCTGGATGCAGTACTCCAAAGGGGGTCATCCATCCAGCAAAGGACAGCCAGCTTCCTTGTTGGTGTGCATGTAATTTACTTTGGCTGAGTTTTGGGTCGTGCCAAGTACCAGCACTTTAGATGATGGTTTTTGGTTTAGCTGGTAGCATGAAGTAGCTAATGTTTCATTTACTGTAATGAAGAGGTGTTTCATTCACAGTGTGAGCAAGTTTTAACTCAACACTTAGAACACACAATCTTCATCCAAGGAGAAGGGACAACTGGTTTTAAATGGCCCTGCCCACCTGCTTTTACTACCAGTGGCGGTGATAGAGCTTAATTGCCTTAAGTATGGCTTATGTAATTGTCTCCATTTCAGGCATAATACACATAACTGGGTGACTGTAGATAGAATGCAAGTGATTTCAGAATTTTAAGGATTTCCCGAGTACACTTATTATTATTAGGATTTTTGCAGGTATATGATGATTTTTAAAATAAAATAAAGTCTTAGTTCATCTCCTTAAATGTTTACTAACATAGTTCTATACTTTTAATTGCAGAAATTATTTTTTCTCTTTTTGGTATTCAACCTGACATTTTACCTAGACATCTGCTTCTGTCAAAAAAGATCCTTTATTATATCTTAATTTTTTGTAACTCCCTTTTGTCAGATATGTTGTATGTATGATATTATTTTTTTTATTTTTTCAATGATGTTTTACTTCATATATGGTTTTCTTTAATGAGATATAACAATGGTGGAAACAGTTGTGGGAGGGTAGTATGAGATGGGATAGGCAGTCAGTTGTATGGATATTTTTATAGCATTGGCATACGATTTTTTTTTTACCAAGAATCAACACATGCTTGATTTTCTTGCTGCTGAACACAGTAAGAAAAAATGGCTGTTTGTTTCTTGGTGCTTTGTTACAGTGAATGGCTTTGTCCCATGGAAGCAGATTACTGAGGAAATGCTAAGATACATGAATGGATCCAGATTTTATTTCTGAAAATGGTTAAATTTTCAGAAAGACATGAAGAGGAATAGTTCACCCAGCAATTCAAAATGTTCATACCTTTTGGTTGGTGATTTTGCTGCTATCAAGTGTATGCAAAGTTGGCTCCCATTCACCTGATACCTTCATTGTCAGAAGTACTGGAGCACAGGTGCCCAAAGGGAGTTTTATTCTGATGCACTGTTGCAGTCTTATGCTTTATAATAGCAATGAGAAAAATATGAACAAAGAGGCTGGTTTAAAAAAAGGCAACAACAAATGAGTAAGGTAATTCATTTAATGGATGGATATCTAATTGTGCTGACGAATCGTAATTTATACCTTCCATAACCATAAACATTAGATCATAAACGTTAAAGAATAAGCATTAAGCCTACAGTCAAAACAATACCATGTCCTCAAATACATCAGATTCTAAAGAGAAGCATCTCTAATAGATGTAAATACTCCAGCTATGAATTTTCCCCCAGGAATACCAATATGCATAAAAGGGAGGAGATCAAATAGCTGTATTTACAATGACTATAAGCAGAGGCAGACAGCAAAACAAATCTGATACCATCACAATTTTGAAGAAATGACAATCACTCCTATGCTGCTCATCACTTTCTTGAAAATTCATTANCCTAACACCAAACATTTCTTCATAATACCTAATCTAAACTTACTTTTTTCCATTTAAATCCATTCCCTTTTGTTCTATTACTGCAGGGTTTCATATAAACCCCCTCTCCAGCTTTTTTCCAGGCCCCTTTTAGGTGCAGCAAGGCTGCTCTAAGGTCTCCCCTCCAGCTGAATCCCAGGTCTCTCAGCCTCTCTTCAAAGGAGAGCTGCTCCATCTCGGGTCATCTTTGTGCCCCTTCTCTGGGCTTGCTGTAACAAATCCACACCCTTCTTATCCTGGGGACCCCAGAGCTGGATGCAGTACTCCAAAGGGGGTCATCCATCCAGCAAAGGACAGCCAGCTTCCTTGTTGGTGTGCATGTAATTTACTTTGGCTGAGTTTTGGGTCGTGCCAAGTACCAGCACTTTAGATGATGGTTTTTGGTTTAGCTGGTAGCATGAAGTAGCTAATGTTTCATTTACTGTAATGAAGAGGTGTTTCATTCACAGTGTGAGCAAGTTTTAACTCAACACTTAGAACACACAATCTTCATCCAAGGAGAAGGGACAACTGGTTTTAAATGGCCCTGCCCACCTGCTTTTACTACCAGTGGCGGTGATAGAGCTTAATTGCCTTAAGTATGGCTTATGTAATTGTCTCCATTTCAGGCATAATACACATAACTGGGTGACTGTAGATAGAATGCAAGTGATTTCAGAATTTTAAGGATTTCCCGAGTACACTTATTATTATTAGGATTTTTGCAGGTATATGATGATTTTTAAAATAAAATAAAGTCTTAGTTCATCTCCTTAAATGTTTACTAACATAGTTCTATACTTTTAATTGCAGAAATTATTTTTTCTCTTTTTGGTATTCAACCTGACATTTTACCTAGACATCTGCTTCTGTCAAAAAAGATCCTTTATTATATCTTAATTTTTTGTAACTCCCTTTTGTCAGATATGTTGTATGTATGATATTATTTTTTTTATTTTTTCAATGATGTTTTACTTCATATATGGTTTTCTTTAATGAGATATAACAATGGTGGAAACAGTTGTGGGAGGGTAGTATGAGATGGGATAGGCAGTCAGTTGTATGGATATTTTTATAGCATTGGCATACGATTTTTTTTTTACCAAGAATCAACACATGCTTGATTTTCTTGCTGCTGAACACAGTAAGAAAAAATGGCTGTTTGTTTCTTGGTGCTTTGTTACAGTGAATGGCTTTGTCCCATGGAAGCAGATTACTGAGGAAATGCTAAGATACATGAATGGATCCAGATTTTATTTCTGAAAATGGTTAAATTTTCAGAAAGACATGAAGAGGAATAGTTCACCCAGCAATTCAAAATGTTCATACCTTTTGGTTGGTGATTTTGCTGCTATCAAGTGTATGCAAAGTTGGCTCCCATTCACCTGATACCTTCATTGTCAGAAGTACTGGAGCACAGGTGCCCAAAGGGAGTTTTATTCTGATGCACTGTTGCAGTCTTATGCTTTATAATAGCAATGAGAAAAATATGAACAAAGAGGCTGGTTTAAAAAAAGGCAACAACAAATGAGTAAGGTAATTCATTTAATGGATGGATATCTAATTGTGCTGACGAATCGTAATTTATACCTTCCATAACCATAAACATTAGATCATAAACGTTAAAGAATAAGCATTAAGCCTACAGTCAAAACAATACCATGTCCTCAAATACATCAGATTCTAAAGAGAAGCATCTCTAATAGATGTAAATACTCCAGCTATGAATTTTCCCCCAGGAATACCAATATGCATAAAAGGGAGGAGATCAAATAGCTGTATTTACAATGACTATAAGCAGAGGCAGACAGCAAAACAAATCTGATACCATCACAATTTTGAAGAAATGACAATCACTCCTATGCTGCTCATCACTTTCTTGAAAATTCATTAATTAGTAAATTAGATTTACTACTTTGTTACATAATGCAAAAAACTTGGGACTGACCTTAAAAAAAATTGTGGATATTTATTTAGGAAATATAGTAGAAAAAAATGCATTTTTCCACTTTATAGGAAGCAAAAAATCTGTTCTACTTCCACCCCACTAAGTAAATACATTTCCAGAATTTGCAGCACTGAAGGAAGGAACTCCTAATATCAAGTCATGCACTCACTATACTATTAACATAATTATAATCATCAGAGTAACACTGCAGATGGGCTTGGTAGTATTGTTTGACTCAACAAGCAGCCAGAAATTATTAGGAGGTTTTTTAGAATTCTGTTTTAAACTGACGCACTTTTCCAATTAAAACTGCATTTCCTGCCTTTGTCTCTAAAACAGTCAATTATGGAAGCATTTCCCAATAGTGCACAGCGTACAAATATTATATGACATTAAACCATCAAAGTTCTTCTGGGGAGCTGATTGCTGCTTTTATTGCTATACTTTGGTTGATGGCCAGTGCTGTTGGAAATGCGTGTCTTTTAGTCAATGTATCTTTTTTGGGTGCCCAGTTATGATTTCTTTATGTGATATCAGAATATCAATAAAATCTGTGAAAGAGAAAATTTCTTGCAATAGAAGAGTCCAGATAAAATAGCTTATTTCATGGGTTGGGGTGTGCATACATTCTTCAAAGGTACATAAATTATAAGGCAGAGAACAAATATCGAATAAACATCCTACGTTATTAATGGGTAATTTTTTCTTTTTCTAATGCTGCGGAAGTATATTCAATGAAACTATGAAGAAATGAAAATTTCTTTTATTAGCAAAGAAAATACTACTGGCATTACATTTTATAGATCAACCCTAGAAAGTAGATTTGCATTTAAATGTCTGATGAAAGAACATTTTCTTCTTGAATGCATGTAAAAATAATGAATTAAAAAGCACAAGTCAAAGTACTTGCAATAATTTAACTAAGATACAATGAAAAATAGATCAGATATTTTTAACTTTTTACTATTCTCATTTATGCTTACTGTAATGCCCTTTTCCTTTTGTGTTAACTTACTATGCTTAAAATGATGGGGTCTTTAAAAATGAGGCCATCACCAGTAGCTTGAATTCAGTATGTTAAGTTCATAAACTGCATGGTTTGGAGAGAACTCCAAATGCAGTATTAAAAACCATAAACATATCTCATCAGCAAGTCAAACTTGGATACAGAAGTAATTAGCTGTGTCAGAAGAATGAACATTCTCCCTTCAAGGAAATAACAAAAGTTGCATAGAATTTGCATACAGTATATGAAATATGGAAATTTCTCTGTAAACAGATGTGTTTTCAGCTTTGATTTACTGTCATCACTAAATGATGAGGATGTGCATGAATACTGATACAATGGTATTACATTATTCATTTACTAGAAAAGGTAGAAAAGACAGAGCAAGAAAGAGTTAGAGAAATTAAATTGCCTTAAATTTGTAGAAAGAACATTACTATTTGGTGAGAGATTAAGTAGATAGAGAAACAATTTGACCAACTTGATGTTGGAAAAGAAGGTAGGAAGTTCATGCAGAAAATTTTAAAATTATGTGGACATAAAAGCTTGAAACAAAGAAGGAATAATACTATTTATGCAAAATATATTTTTGCTTTATGGCTGAAATTTGAACACAAAGCTAATACACAAGCACTCAAAAGATGGGTTTTTTTCTATTTCTTTGACAGAAGTTTCCATATGTTCTCATCAAATCTTCTCAAGGAATGGCACCAGGGAATAATCCAAACCTATCTGGAATTAATTTTATCCAGCCCAACTGACCAGCTTGAATTTTAAACTACATTTGAATGTCTACCTTAAGTCTATGAAAATAGATGTCAAGCTCCTTCTTAAATTAATGGTGTAAAATTCTAAGCAGTGTTGATAACGCTTAGAATGCAGACCAATTGCAAAAAAAGATTGAGAAAATAAAATATAAACAGACAATTGAAAGGGAATAAAGAGGGTCTAAAAAAAGATTCTCACACAATATTACTTCAGTAGATGTGCTACAGACTTATGATTGTTTACTCTGCATATTTTCTATTCCAATTTCTGCTGTCTTAGTTTTTCATAATGGTCAAAGCCATTTCAGTTCAGTCATTTTCACAGCTGTCTTGTATCCCCTATATCCCCTTTCAGTGTATGTACAAGTATACTTTAGGCAAGCTTAAGGAGAAAAATCTGTTTATTATCATCCTGCAGGGGCACAGTTTTTTATCCTGCAAATCTAAACACTATTGGAAGCTTGTCTTGTGCATATGCTGCTTACATAAAGAGCAGACTTGTTTAGATCAAGAACATAAATAAAACATTCACCTAATACTAATCAAATTTTAACTCAAACCTCTGTGCGAGCCTTGTTTATATGAGTTTTATACAGATAACCAGAATGTAAAACTAAGAATGTCCACATGAAGATCTTTGGATAAGTAAACAAAAAATATCTGCCTCAGCAGAACCTAAATATATATATAACGTATATATAGTTGAAGGTCTCTCACTGGAGGTGTCCCCCAAGGTTCAATACTGGGCCCAGAATTGTATAACTTGTTCATCAGTCATTTGGATGAAGGGGCAGATGCCTCCTCAGCAAGTTCACTGATGACACACAAAGCTGAGAGGAGTGGCCAATGCCCCAGGGTGCTGTGCAGCCCTTCAGAGGGACCTTGACAGGCTGGAGGGGTTGGCAATGAGGAACAGTCTGAAATTCAGCACAGGCAAGTGCAGGGTCCTGCACCTCAGGAGGAATAACCCCATGCACCAGGACAGGCTGGGGACTGACCTGCTGGAAAACAGTTCTGAGGAGAAGGACCTGGGGATCCTGGTGGACAGCAAGCTGTCCATGAGCCAGCAGTGCCCTAGTGGCCAGGAATGCAAAGGACACCCAGGGTCATCCTTTGCAAATGAAATAGTAGACTGGATAGAACATTACAGATCTGTGGGTTCAAAGATAGCTCTTAGTTAAGGTTTCAATAAGAAATTCTGCACTCTTATTAGCAGTATCAATGACAGTTAAACTGTAAGGTGTTTAGAATAGGAACTCCTATTCTCCAGGTATTCATTTTGGTATTTCTGTTTTACAAAGACCATTTTACTCAACAAAATGTTGAGTTAATATCTTCAGACTTAGTTTTGTTCTATCTCAGGAACATGCACAAAGGCATTTAACAGACACCTGCAGAAAGGTTGGATCAGATAATTCTGGAGTATGTATCACATTACTTTCATGAGAGTAAAGTCACTCATATTTCAATCCCAGACTCACTAAGAAAATAATCTCCCCTTCACAAAAACCACTCATAAAATAATTAATCTTCAATCATTGAGTAATGTTTATTGAAGTTTCTTTACATGACATTAATAATCCAATATTTGAAGGTAATACAACAGTAGCAACAAAGGCCCATATTGGAAGGACATGTTCTGTATGCATCAGCTAGCCAGATTTTGACTTGAGTGATTTCACCAGATTATATTGAAGTTTCTATCTGACATTTAAATTAGCTGTTAAATATAAGCATGAGAACCATCTGGAGATCTATTGTAGGCAGAGTAGTCCAATAAATGTGATATGCAGTGACAATATGTCTTTAGATTATTTATATCTTCTCTTTGATTGCCATCTGAACTAATATTTTGTTTCCTAACTGTAGAAAATTCATATTTAAAGCCTAGTACTAATTTTTACATATAATTGTATTTTCTCTGAAGATCTGACTCCAGATCTTGGACTCACTTTGCTGAACAGGAGGCCAGTGACACAAATTTGTTAACAAAGTCAGCAGTGTCCTAGTCGGGAAAAGTTGTTGTAGCTTGGTATCTTAACCTTAAAAGGTAAAAATGGCAGTGCAGTAATCAAAATGATAAATTGAGAGAATAAGTGTGAAAAACTCTCAAACCTTCTCAAAGATAAGAAATGAAATGTTCTCTGCAATCAGCAAAATAAATTAACACAGGAATTTCATGCTTGATTGTGTACAGTCAGTCAGCTGAATATTCACAACACCCTACATCACAGTGAAAAATTAAGGAATTATTTTTGCTGATTTCTTGGGCCAAACCCATCCAACTTCTCTGTTAAGCAATAAATTATAACTTCTTGATATACCTCTATTTATCCTGTGAACTCAGCCTCCCAGAAATTCTACTTTCACATTAGTCCTGAACAGCGCTAGAGTTCTTCATATAATCTGCTTCCTCAGAGTCCCCAAAAATTCCATAAAGCTGTGGAAACCATAACTAGTTTTTCCTCACCCTTAGGCTGGGGGAAGGAATAAATATGAAGGACTGACTTTCCCACGAGTATTAAATATGTGCTGTTCTACTGATCTTGCATTTCAGAAATTATTTTTCTATGTCTATGACCCACTGTGACTGTTCCACCAATTAAAATTCCATGAATTGTGGCTGAATAGGCTTTAAATATCTGGCCTCGTGTTCCTAGGGCAATTTAAAATTCTTAAACATGTCACCAGAAATTATTGTAAACAGTACTATTTTAATTTTCACTTAGCTGTGCATGTGAGGTTTGACCTTGTCAGCCCAGACCTGGCAAGTAAAGCAAGAAGATCAGAACCTCTCTCTTGGCATTATTCCAGATTTTGGCTGATGGCTTATGCTTCATTAGACTTAGATAATTTCATATCATTTCATTAGCCTTAAATGAATCCAGCCGCCATTGGTTTATAAATCAACACAGTCTGAGCATTTCAAAGCAAGGCACACATTCTTGCCAACAAAAATAGCTAGGTACTCCAAGAAAAAGCCTGAAGAACCTGAGGATGGCAACCCTAATGGAAGATGATCACCAGAGACAGGTGGTGTGCAGAAGATTCAAATCAAGTAATAGGTTATAAATTTTTTGGACTCTGTTTTACCTCTGAAATCCATCCTAACTTGAAGTTAGATTTTTAGAAACCAATTGAATAACACATCTTGTACATAGGAGAATATCACTGAGGCATCATTGCTAGATATTCCTTGACCACACAGTTTTCTCTCTTCCAAAAACCCTGAAGAAACAATCCCACATATATTAAAAAGAAGAAACTGTAACCCAGGAAGCCATAATATACTGTAGTCTTTTCAATTAATAATGTCACAGGCAGTTGAGCATCTTGGAAATAGAAGCTTCACAATGCACTATTCTACATTTCACAAGCAAAAAAGTATGACATATAGAGTCTTATTACTTAGAAGAACAGTGGAGCTTGAAACTCTTGCATTAAGTTTGAGCAGCCTTGGTGAAAATGAGATCTCGTTCCCTCATTATGCAATCTGACATCCTTCATCTAAAACCAAATGAGATAATAAAGTAAGAGAGATGAGATATATTTTCTGCATAAAGAGCCACATAATCCTTTATCTCATTTAAATAATAGATTCATAGAATCTTTTTTAAACATCCAACTAAATGATGCAGTGAAATATTAATACAGCTGCATATTTAATAATACTAATATCACATGCTAAATGGTAGCCAGATTAATTGATGTTCTTCGAGATATACCAAACACCAACATGGCTGTGATTGGCTCTTGAATTTGAAGTGTGTAAAGCACTACATATAGCAACAGGTCTCAGTATTGTGCAGATTCTGTGAAGTGCTGTGTATTGGCACAGCATTAAATACTGACTTTATTTCATGCTTACACAAGTTTTCACTGAAGAGGGGTCTGTGCTGATGTTTGAGATTGAATATCAAGAGGCAATATTCTTAGTGCTTTACAGGGCAATTTCTTAACTTGTTGTTAAGAAAAAACCTCATGGTGTGTTTTCAGGCATACCAAAACACATGTGAGGCATTTACCTCATACTTGTACCAGGAGTGGGGCCCAAACAGACCCTTTTCTCTTCCCTATCTCCTTTGTAGCTGTGTCAAGCTATTGTTAAAAATAAAATGTTGGATAAGAATTTAGATTAGTAAGCAATGAGGCATCAAACACAAATCAAAATTATCCTGACTTTGAAGTAGATGGGAAATGGAGATCCAAACACACTGCTGGGAAAATTCCTAACAGACTTAATGTTCAGAAAATACAGAGACAAGAACAAGAAAATGTTTCCTGTTTTCTTTTGGATATAAAGGGTTTTCTACATCTTTTATCATTTTTAAGTATTAGATAGCCAGGAACTAATTTATCTCCATAACCACTTTTTTATGTACTGAAGGGTTTTCAGTCTCTTAATTCTCTGAGACAGAGAATTATAAGGCTGAAATCCAAAACAGACTATATCAAAATATATACAGTGAAAATTTAGCAGAATAGAGGCACAGAGTTTCAAATCTGAAACCCTTTAAACAGGTCATTCATTACCTGTTTCTGGAGACCCCTAATGCACTAAGTACTTTATTCACCAATATTAATGTTTCCTGTTCCAAAGACATGGTACTCCCTCAGAAGTACCCTAGAGCTGGCAGTGTGAAACAACCTGATTAATTGATTATAATCCGTAATCCCAGCCATGGTCTCTGACACATCTTCTTATTTACTGGAAGTGGCAATGGGAATATTGTCTCATTGGCTCCCTGCAGAATTTAACAACAGATACCACATGTTTTCATCTTTCTTCTCTGGAAGAAGGACTGATCTAGGAGTCTCTGTGTTAACACCTAGGCTAATATCCTGGAAAAATGCATTTTTAACTTCCTATTTCAGAAAAGAACAAGCAGTAGAGACTCTGAAAGGGGTGAATTAGGATATGGTAAAATGACTCCAAAGCACAGGGCCATAGGAGTCTCACTGATGTCTAAAATATAAGTTTAGAGAAAGTCTCATCAGATAACAGCTGACAATGTTATGTGGCCACAAAAGAAGCTATGAACTGAACAGGGCAAAGGAAGTGTAACCCCAGTGTCCAAAGCTTTAGAGACAATGCAAAACAAATATTCTGCAGACTATTAGTCCTTCATTTACAGGAAAAGTTTAATTACAGCAATAAATATTAACTATCTAGACTCAGAGAAGTCATGAAGAGATCACCATACAAAAAGAGATTAAAATCATCTGAAGAAGCAAACCAAGGTAAGGAGATAGGAGGGTGAACACATCAAAAGGACTTACTTGAAATAAAAAGGTATTGGGAGAAAAATAATCTGACAGAAAGTATCCATGCCTAAATCTCTAACCCACAGAAGAATGTAGTTTTGGAAAAGAAAGTGGGGCCAAAATTTCACTTCTAATCCACTAGAGAAAGATGTGTGGCTGCATGGTTGTCTGAAATCATTGGAGACTGGATGTCAGCAGGCCAAAGAGTCACTTTTCATTCCATTTTCCAGGGTGCAAGTGGAGAATTTGCAAGAATTTCTAAGATTTCCAGGCATATGATAAGGGAAAACTGCTTGGTTAAAAATCACATTAGTGAAAGATAAAACTGAAAAATACAATTGCATATTGTGATGTTTACATATTTAATGTAAATCCAAATATTAAATGTACAGAATACTGTCCAAAGAAATCAGTCTAACAGTCCTGAGACTTCAGGAATAAATACATGAAAAACAGTAAATATATATGGATTTTCCACTATTGATACTTCTGTGCCTGTATTTCAAAAGGTATTTCCAATATCAAAAAAAAAGAGTGTATTTTATGGTAAATTTTTGAAGATCAAAGGTTAGAAACTAATTCAGTTATGCATGTGGAAAAGGTAAAAGAACTGGAGACAAGCAATTTCATAATTCTTTCAGAGGTAATTCTTTCTTAGGGGGAAAACCTGGTGGTACCTCAGAGGACAAGCAGGGATTACCCTAGGAATCCTCAGTGCATACCTTATAATAGACTTATTTATCTTATGAAAAGAGGAACAGGAAGACGAACCATATTAATAAGGGTAGGCCACAGTGATAATGAGAAGATGAAATAAACATGAAGTCAAAATATACCTTGTTGTTTCAGTGTAGGTTTACTTCTAGTGCTTGCCTTTTAGTATCTCCTTTTTGCTTCCTGGCATCTTAAATACATACACATTTCTGATGATCCAAGCTAAAATTGGAGCATTTTTAATGTGGCACCACAGTCTGATTGGTCCTAATTGGATTTTTTATCTATGTGGGAAGATAAATGATTTTGATTTTACTGCCTACAGTGAATTTACAGGTGTGGCAGTTATAAAGGCTACTTTTTAATGGGGAGGGTGATTTATTACACTATAAGTGAAAACCCAGGGGTGTCCAAGTGTCAGCACTGCTGTCACTTTTTCAAAATCTAAACACTCTTCAGTCTGACCCTCACACTTTATATGAACATAAAATGCAGAGATGCTCTGTTAATATATATTTTAATTATTTAATGGCTCTCCTTCCCTCCAGCAATATTTTCTTTCCAAGGTGTGTTTCAAATTGTGTGTGGTCAGCCAAGGAACGACAGAACAGCTTTTTATTTAGAAAGAATTGCCTCCTTCAGGCTGGTGGTAATATCATCTTGGTAGTATTCAGGATGGTACTTGTTTTTATATATAGTATCCTAACATATTCTGTGCTATAAAGACTTATTTATATAGGGATGATAGTTTCACTAGAGTAGATTAAATGAAATGGCATAATTGAATGGAGGGCTAAAATATGAATTCGTTTTGAATTGTCTGGTTTTCATTTGTTAGCATTTGTTTTGTCCTAGACAGTGAAATGCCAAGATGTTTGCCTGCCCTCCTAATTAAAGTCAAAATGATCAGTCATGTCCTACAAGGCAAAGATATGAGTATCTGTACCTGTGTATATATATATATTTCCATAAGTATCTGTACTTGACTATTCACACCTATGTACACGTGTATATATACTATTCTTAGTGACTACACAGAATACAATTATATCTTTGGATGTCATGTATGGAATAGGTGCAACCAGTACATGCAAGAAATATGTAAAAAGTGACTATTCAGTCATAACCTCGACTTTGAATTTCTTAGATAGTAAAAATAAAACTCTATTATATCTGGGAAATAAAGAAACTGAGATCCATACTCCTTTTCCTTTTCTTTATATCACTTAGACCAAGTGAAACAGAAAAAAACTAATATCAGAGACTTTTCTGGAATAAGACAGGTGCATTTCAAGTACGTAGAACATAGAGGGATTTGGGGTTTTTTTAAATAATTGTAATTAACTGTTAATGAGTCCATTGACATAGCTCGTTATGAAAAAATTCAAGTTTTAAACAAAACTAAAGCAAATCTGAACACTAGTTAACATAAGTGATGATCAGACAACAGTAAAAAGACTTGTCTGTGTAAAAATAGTAGACTAAGAATAATAAATTTTGCCTAGCAAGAGCTTCTCCCACAATCAATTGCAGCATTGAGTCAAAACATCTTTACCCTCACTACTCACAATGAAATTCTGATAAAAATGTGCATATTCATTTTCAGTACATGGAAATATTCTAAAACTTAAATGTCCTCAGATCATTTGCAAGCCCGTGTTTATCAAGACACAGATATTTTCTGTAAAATATTTCCCATAAACTAAACCCACTGTTTTTACCAAAAACAAATTACTACCTGATTTTCATTCCTTCACATGCTTCACCTAAAACTAATGCAATTTGATTTCATCAAATAATATCATTATGAAGATATATCTTAATATTTTTCAATCAAATAATCACTGATATAGCAACTTGATTGCATGACAAATAGTGGCTATCAGGATGTATTATCATTATACAGTGTGCATCTAGGATGAGGCAAATTTAAAACTGTTCTACCACTTCATTATCATGACAAATGAAGACTAAGGCATTTTAGCCTGATGTTCTCTTAAATAACTTCCAAAAGAGCTCAAAGTGTACAGCAGTTAGTAGCACTTTGGAAAGATCCTTTTTTT
>VZTR01020465.1:180558-226852 GCA_013400775.1 Chaetops frenatus
TTTTTAGTAAGTGGTAGGGCATTATAGATAGAATCAGCCTGAGGAGAGTATTGCCTAACTGAATTGCACCATTCCCGATTACACTTTTAGAGCAGCATACCATTGTTTTCAGTAGATCAAATTTCATTATGTGAGAGCAATAATACACGTGCTCTTTGAATTGACATTCCTTTTCCTCAATTTCTAATGCCAAGGTGCACTATTATGGTGGCATTGCTTATGTTTATCAGGATTAGCAAATAATAATTTTCTAAACAATTCAGGAAAGGTCTTGTTTGAAATAAGCTGCACTCTGGAACTAGAAATGGCTCCAAGAGGTTGCAGATGTAAAGAATAAGAAACAAACTGAAATCTGGATCTGTATATTCCATTGAAAGGTTTTGATATAAAATACTTAGCAAATGCTTGGTTGGTATAGCCTTTAAAAAAAATGATATCAGGAGAGGTTTATCACAGCCTATCAACTAAACTGAAAAGTGTTTGCAACACACTTGTTATAATGCCTCATGCTTCTGGAGAAAAAGCTTTTTTTATACAAACCATACAAAAAAATTTGCCAGTGAAAAACAGGTTTGTGTCTTTGTATCTGAATGAATTTTGGCTGATGTCTCATTTAGTATTTCCACCTTCACTGAAGGTGGATGCCAAAGCAATGGAATGATAGACAGTTCTGCCTCCCACTGCTGTGAGCTTCAGATCCCTAGCAGGGTCTGAACAGCTCTGGTGGGAACTAGCTCAGTAATGTAGATGGCATCAATATTACTAAATTTCATTGTTTTAATCTGCGTGACATAAGTATAACATAATAACTTACTTCTGTTATTTGTCTTACACCAAATGGAACAAACCAAGTAACAAATTGAAACTGGTAGGTTAGGGAAAATAATAATCACAGCAGTCACATTAGAGAATAAACTCATTTTAACAGGTTTTGATTAGATTGGTGCAGATATTCTCCAAGCAAAATTTTATTTAAATACCTTATTATGGAAATCAACTTTAAAGTCCTTCCCTTGCATATTCACATGCTGTCTTCTTTATCAGGGAGGATAAAGTGATGGAAAAGCACTCCACTACAGCTTCAGGAATTAAACTTTATCTCTGTGCAAATAGAGGACCTGAGCAGGCAAAGGTGACTGAGACAAGATTAATCACATGAGGCATTTTGCATCACTGGATACAGAAATTGTCACCCATGCTGGCCACTTTCACCAGTCCTTCCTCCTTTTTTTCAAGGACTCAGACTATTTTTTGGTGGAGGAAAGACAGTGTTTACAGACCTCTCCCCTGGGAGTCTGGCATAAGATGGCAGAAGAGAATCTGATTGTACCCTCCTTAGATTTATGCAGATTGGAAAATGCACCGGTTCCACCATGGGACAAATTTGAAAAAATTCTTCATAAGCTGAGATCAAGACAGAAATGTGTCCATAATTTTTGGAATAAAATTAAGTGCTAATAGCAATGTTTCCAAAATTATCTCCCTGTAACTATTCACCAGCCATATCTGATGCCATTTCTTCAGGAAATAGTGAAAGTCTCAGAAACATATCCTAGATGTCTCCTTCAGGTAATAAGATATATCAATAATAAAACAGTGAGGAAAAGAGATAATGGAAATCAAAGTAACTTAGAAGTTATGAGGTATATAGAAGTGGAAAAGGATAATAAGTACATTGGCAAAAACTGATTGTTGGCAGAACAAAATACAAAACCACAAGTGTTTGAAGCATATTGAGAAGATAAATCTTTTATTCATTATCAGATGGATATGTTAATGATAATAATAACATCAACAACTAACATGCAGACTGAAGTGTTCAATAAATATTTCTATTTTACTTTTGGGAAGATGCAGGATAATGCACAAGTTGACAAATGTGGAAGTCTTCACAATAACAGCCAAACAAGCTGTTAATCAACACTTAGTAGTGATGGTCAAATTTTAAAAGTAGTGGAAAATATCTGGTCTTTCCATGTTCCTTCTAACAAATCTGGAACTTGAAGGAAATGCTAAAATATTGCTAGAGTGTTGTGCCAAAGTCACAAAAGTCAAAGAGGATAACAGGAACAACCACTTACATCAAACAAGACAAATTCTTGGAAAACCTCTTACAGGAATCAAATAATTTAATTTGTGATTGTCTTACAGGAAATTGATCTTGTCAAGCAAAACTGAGTTAATCATTGGATGAAATAGCAAATTTTTTTAAGTGTTCTTACTGTAGAAGTATAAAACTAAAGGACTAATAAAGGCATTTGAATTAGCTCTTCTAGTGCATAATGAGAAGATTGCAAATTGGCTTATTAGCCAAGCTTGAAAGAAGTGTCTTTGAGACTCAAAATTTTTCTAATAACATCTAGATTTAATAGTATTCAACTACCAGTGCTGAAATCAGAATGTAAAGGTCTTGCTCATGAAATGATATGCAAAATAAAATAGATTTCTTGGTTAAAGATTGGTTTTCAAAATCTGGATTCAATACAGCTAAATGTAAACATTTACAGAAAGAAACAAAGAATGCAGGCCTCACTTGGGAACAAAAACTACAGAAATTTTGTGGGAGCTATAAACAGTCAGGTCCCAAGGAGTCACTATGAGGCAAAAAGTGTTTAATACAATGGTTACTTGCAGTAACAAGGACTAGCAAAAAGGGAACTAAGATGATTTTACTTCTGTTTAATAAGATCAAGACTGGAATATTCTGAAAAGAACCTACCTGGGAAGAAAAAATCTTCCTCAGCTAAAATATCAGTATTTTGAAAATTGAATTAAGGTGAAAATAAAACATGGCAAACAACTTCATAAAATTAATTTTCAGCACAAATTTATCATGCAAAAGAGAAAACAAAATAACAACATGACAAAACAACTTCTCAGCTGGTATGCAACAGAGAGTATCTGAAGCTCAAGTTAGAAGTCTATCAGATATCAATATTGATTTCTCTGTAAGGTTTGATATATTAGATTTAGAAATGAGGCCTTGGAAATTTTAGTTTTACAAAAATGAATATTTTCCTATTAAAATGTTTCAATTATATCTGGCTGTTTAGAATATTTTTTTTAACTGCAAAAATTTTTCAAATAATAAAAACAAAGTTCTATGAAATTATTCAAGTACATAGCACCATAGTTGAAAGAAAGCACCAGCTATTAAGGGACCACTGAGGTAATAGAAAGAAACCGACAACTGCAGGAAAAACAAGTGAAACAAAGAATAAGGATTTTATTTTATATTTAGGGTGATTAACCACTGGATGGAATTTCTCCAAGACAGTAACAGACTCTGCAAGTCAGTTTTTGATTCCTTTTAATCTAATTTCTGGGTAAAATTCAATACCATATCTAATATAAAGGAGGTCTGACTGGATGGTCTACTATGACCTACTAATCCATTTCAGGCATAAATTTTCAGGGGATGTGAAAGGGGTTGCCCTTCCTGACACTGACAGTGCTTTCCAGCTGTAGGTGACAGTACATAAAACATTAATTAAACTTCCCATTGCTCTGTAGCTGCCAAGGTTATTTCAGTAGCTGCAGAAACAAGCACAATATGAATAGAGAGCATTATATGTTAACATCTGAATTCAACAGATTTCTCCCTTGACCCTCAGTGAGGATAATTATACCAAAAGCCTTTCTCCATAGAAATGTAGCAAGGAATTATGTATACTAGTTCAACACACAGAGACAAATCCTCCTTCTTATATTTAAAAATATTATTAATAGAGTTGCTCTCAATAAAGAAGTCGAGACATGTCCAAAGACTTTTACTATCCTTTGCCAAAACACAGGGTAGTTCATAACTTAGCCAGAAATAAATCGTTCCCTTGATGCTGTATTTGATTAGCATTCCACTAAAGCAAATTCTATATTGAATCCAAAGAAAACATCTTTATTTTGGTTGAACAAGTTAATCAATACAGTAATGAGGGCATAATAGCAGCAAAATTGTCATTCTGTCATGTAAGTGTATGTTTTACACCACATCCCAGAAAGGGAAAGGAGACTGTATTTAGTTTAGTTTTCTTGCTTTATGTACAACCCTCATTTCCTCTTCCTTCCTGCTATCATGTACATTCACTTCATCATTTCCTATTCCTGCCTCATGGAGCAAGGCAAGTCTTCTACCACGAGGAAACAGGAGAAATAGGACGGATTTACATCTGCATTACAAGCCTCATAAAATTACCATACATGGTAGACATCTTATTTAAAATATTTTATACACCTTTTATCAGAGTATCAGGCTCCTTGAAACAGCAAAGAAAGCAAAGTTTTGCCAATACTTACTACAATTTTTCCTGAAGTATTTTAAAAATATTAAATTAAGAATCAATGTTCCCTCAGGAAATAAATGAAGGAGAGACAATGTAAGCAGATCACTCACCCACTGCAGCATTGCCTCTAGACAGCAATTGCTCACAACAGCTAGGAACAGATAGTGAGGAAAGAATCTCATATCCAGCTGAAATGGCACAGGGAGTTTGGGAAGGCAGAATGCAATTATCTGAGATGGAATTTCATCAGAATGATAAGGTTATACCAAGGGAACATTAATGATCACTTTAGAGCCTCCTTTGATGTAGAAAAGCAGGACTCAGGTATAATAATGCACTCAAAGAATTCAGGGCATAGGGCACAGAGAGATTTCAGTTTTCCTGCATCTCCTAGTTTGCTCACTGAAATACAGGATGCCACTTTTGAGGCATTTTTACCCTCCTACTGGCCATCATTACAAGTACCTGAGCAACAGACCTAAAAGAGCACTGGCATACCAAGGAGGACAAAAGCAGAATTTAGTAGTTAAACAAAGCTGAAGCTGCCAGACTGAAAGCCCCCTGAGTGATCTCAGCAGAAAGCACAGGCAAAACCCTGAAGGGGCCTGAGCACATTCAGGGGAATACGAGCTGTGCAGTGCCCATTGCCCTCTCGGATTGTATAGACCTTGCTGCAGGTGACATTGCAAACTCTCCTCTAGACCTCTTTATTCTTCCTCAACTCTGAACAGCCATGAAGGAGGCAGATGCCACACAACCCCAAGAACATAAAGAAGTTCTCAATTATAAGATACTTTCAATACCTCTGATAAAGATAATAGGACTATGTTCTTAACTGTGAGTTATCCCTGCAGCAAAAGCTTGATCTAATGTATTGCCAGATGTAATAAAAAAGAAGGTACAGCACAGCACAGCACAGCACCACCTCACTAAGGCTTTAAGCACATAAACTGTTTCGATACACTATTTCCTTGACATCTTAGACTATAATGTTATTTTTTCTTGGCACTTTTAGGAACTGGAATATAATGAAGTTTTGATGAACTAGAATATGGTCTGTTGGTTCTAATAAATCACTGTGACCAAAGCTGACCTCATTAGAAAGACTAGTTTTTTATACAAAAGACTAAAAACCATTGGTGAAATTCAGCCTGGATTTTTTTAAGCATTCATAATAAATTTAAATAGCAGTCTCTGTGCAAAGACAAACACAACCTTGACTGAAGAGGGGGAAATAAAAAGCTTGTTTATTACAGATTAAATTCTGTTCTGAGAACAGCCTGCTCGACATACAGAAAATACACGCTCTACATCCTCAAAAAATATGCAACTATCAGCCATTTCCAGTCAATAATAAAGTGACAGATTATCTCTGCTAATTTTTTTGTTTTAAATAATCCTAGATTTTCAGGTATATCAGAAAATTTGTATAGACCTTTTCACTTCAGCTCAGTTTGAGCACTTCTCTTTTTATTGGATTTTTTAACTCTAACACTTTTTACTGGTTTATAGACAAGACTGCTGTCGATATACCTATACAAATTAACCCAGATTTGAGTTGCAGTGTGTGTTGAATGAGAGCAGTGATGATCTCAAGCCTGTTTTATTCAGGGGTCCATAGGCCCAAAGTAATGAGAAAGAAAACCTTCATAATAAACATTTCATAGTGTGATACATTGCTGTGAATATATTTCAGTTCTTCACTCTGCAATTACCTCTGGACCCTTTCCTTTAGGATTCAGTGCAGTGATTGTAACCTGGGATTTGAGATTTTAACATAAACCATTATTTTGGTCAAAATTATCTATCAGCAATGTAACATAATGTGAAATTGGCCTATACCCCTCAGACAATATGCCTGCTTTACCAAACTTCAAATTTCTTTCTGGCTGATGAAAAGGTGGATCTACATCTGGAGATTGATCCATAAACCCTTCTGTGGCAAAACTGGCAGCAGTTTGGAGAAAAAAGGTCTTCTCCGTCTTGGAGATAAAAACACTTTCACAGAGGCAGATTTATCTTACGGACAGTAATACAAGCAATCAGTCTGAATTCACATAGTATATTATCTATATTCCACATGAAACTAGGCAAGTTAAAGTACGGTCATTTAAATTAGATAATCTCACTGGAATGAACTTCCCATCTTTGAAATTATGGAAAAAAATACACTAGTGTTTATGAATAAGTGAATTTCTGGCAAACACTATCTAAAGAAACACTGATATGTATATATCAGTAAATATGTTTGATCTACAACTATCCTTCTTGTAGAAGCATTTTGGTCTCACAGAAATTAATTTTAAGTGCTAAAAATGTCTCTTTCCAGGACATTTTTCACTCCAGTTGTGGGCACAGTTGTTTCTATTGTTTGATTCAATACTGGCTAAAAATATGCTGTTTTTCACTACCTCATGTTTTCCCACTCCTTTATTGGTCACTATATTGAAGGGAAAATACATTTTTAAAACCTCAAAATTCAAATCAAAGAATTTGATGAATCATTGAATGAAGGTTCTCAATTTTGATGTACACATATCATAACGATTCCAATAAATAATGCCTGTAAGTATAGAAATATATATTCATCCAACAATGCAAACAAATATATCCACAAGCACATATCTATAAATACAAAAATAAGGATTTTTTTAGAGAATGAGAACTCTGATAAAGTGACATGTAATACAAAAAAGCCACAAAAAGTAATAACATGGACAAAGAAGTCCTAACAATATAAAGAAGATAAAGCAAACATTATTTATACCATAATTCATAACTATAAGCCAGACCTGGGACTATTCTACAGATGCAGCTGTATTCATTAAAATTCAATATCACTGCACTTGTGTCTAGCAATGTCCTTTAAAATCTTTACCTTTATCCCCTAAAGATCTTTTGGAAATTGAACCTCTTGACCCCACACAGTGTTCTCCAGTCATACACATTCTTCTGGTTATCTATTACCTGAAGAGGTCCTGATGGGGTCAAAGTCATTACCTGTAAAATCTGAAAACCAGAGAGAAGGAAAAAAATAGTACAACTTTTTTGATACCCCTAAAACACGGGGAGTCTATGGACTGTACTACTGAGTTGAACACAAAAGAGTTGATGACATAAGGACTAATAATAAATGTTTAGTAAATATTCCAAACTCAGAGATGAATATACTGTGGGGCCATAAAATGAAAGTGTAAAAAAAGTTTTTAAAGAAGTTTCTAAATTCTTTATACCTGTAATCACTGTAGAGATATTAGAAAATATGTGATGACTGAAACTTTCTTTACTTGGAATAGACTGAAGAATCTGACTCTGATAAAAGTGTTATAAGAAGAGGCTTTAGAAAAATACATAAAATGAAATGACATATGTTAATATCGGAAAAAATTCTGAGAAAAAAAGGAAAATAAAATCTCAGAATTATAAACCGTGTTGCTAAACTAAATTCCTTAAAAATTTTACTAATATCAGGTGACTAGAACCTAACAAAAAAAATCTTTGAAAGCTGTAAAGGTGAAATATTGACAACTGTTTCTGACATCTGCCCTGGGAAAACTGGTAGAAACTGTAACAATCACAAAACCATGGAAATGCAGAATCAGTGAGGTTGGAGAAAATCTCCGGAGATTGTATTGAAGTAATCAAACCCCTGCTCAAAGCCAGAAAAGAGAAGTCAGTTGCTTACAGAAATACCCAGTCAAGCTTTGAGTGTGTCCAAGGATGAGACTCCACACCCCTCTGGGCAACCGGTTCCTTCCTCAAACACCCTCACAGTAAAAAAGTTTTACTTTTTTATATGTGACTCCCATCATGTCCAAGACTTGGTTGTCCTGGGGAGCCCAGCAGTGGACAGAGCACTCCAGGTGTGTCCTGAGCAGAGGAGCAGGATCACCTCCCTTGACCTGCTGGCAGTGCTCCAACACAGCCCAGCACAGCCCTGGAAACTGGGGGCCTTCTTTGCTGTAAGGGCACCTTGCTGGCTCATGCTTCACTCCTTGTCCACCAGCATTTCTGGGGACTTCCCAGAAAAATTCTCTTACAGATGGTTGGCCCCAGGTACTGGTGCATGGGCTCATTCCTCCCCAGGTGCAGGGAGGAGACATTTCCATTTTATGAGCTTTACAAGTTTCCAGTTTTCCTGTTTGTTTTTCCTGTTTCTCCAGCCTGTAAAGGTCCCTTTAAATAGTGGTGTAACATTCTGGTGTATCAACCACTCCTTCCAATTTTCAATCATCAACAAACTTTCTGAGAGTGTTTTATTCCAGTTCTCAGAAAACTTCCACTGTCACTATGATCTTTCAAAAATTATAAGTAGTAGCCTCAAAATGATTTCAACCAACTCTCTCAAAACTGAGGGTGCAGCCCAACAGGTTCCCTTGGGCTGTAGCAAGTCCTGTTGGTGTAAAAAAGCTCCTAACCTGATCCTCTCTACCAAGGATAAAACTTTCTCTGAACTTTCTCTGAACTTTCACTCTAACTGTAGGGACCTGGAATTCCTGAAAGCCTTACTGTTAAAGACAGAGGTGAAGGAGGTGAGCCTTTTCTGTGTCCTTTTTCACCAGGTTCCTCTGAACCATTCAGCAGCAAGCCAACATTTTCCCTAGTCTTTCTCTTGCAGATTAAATACCTGCAGAAATGTTTCTTGTTGTCCTTCATGCCCTCCCTAACCTGATTCCTGCCTTCTCAGACAGTATCTCTATACTTTTCCCAGGACACCTGTGCCTGCTTCTTGTATGATTCCTCTTTCCCCCTGATTTTAGTCAGAATTTAGGTCTTTGTTCATCTTTATAGACATTCTGCTGCCTTTCTCTGACTTCCTGCACATTGCTATGGGTCAATCTTGAGCCTGGAAGAGGTGATCCTTGAAAATTCAGTCAGCAGTCCTGAACTCCTCTCCAGGACAAATCCTATAGGATACTTCCAAGAAAATCCTGCACAGCCTCCTGACTGCTCTCCAGAGGTCAAGGTGATCCTGTTCTTTGCCTTGTACTCTGCTCTCAGGACCCTGAACTCCACCATCACTACAGCCAAAGCCATCCCTGACCTTCACATCTGTAGTGACCCTAAATGGCAGATTGTAAAGCCTCTCATGAGAATTAAATGCTGCAAATACAAGGTTTCTTCTAGTTGTTTGGAAAGGCCACTTCTATTTCTCCTTTCTGCTCAGCCAGTGTGTAGCAGATGTCCACCATATTAATTCTATATTATCCACAATGTTAATTCTATATTGGTCTGCCTGATAAGTGTGAGCAAAGAAGAAAATGGATCAGTAGGCACATTAAGAAAATGGGAATTTTGAGGAACAACCAATGCAGATTCTGTAGACAGAGATCATGACCACATATCAGTGGAGCTCACAGAATTAACCAAAATAAGTTTATAGACCAGAGTTATTCAGTTTAACATGTCATTATTTCTTGTGGGTTTCTGTGGTGTTTTTTTTTGTTTTTTTTTTTTTTTTTTTTTTTTTTTTTTTTTTTTTTTTTTTTTTTTTTTTTTTTTTTTTTTTTTTTTTGTTTTTGTTTTTTTTTTTTTGGTTTTTTTTTTTTTAATGAAATCCCTGTCAATAAAAGAGTATAGAATATTAGTGTCCTAAGATAAGAAAGAAAATTGTCTTTTGGATTGTTAGCAAAGTAGGAAGCAGAATAACTCAAAAGATAAAAGACACATTTGTTTTTCAAAACATGCATAAATGGTTAATTATGGAAATTGTACAAAAAATTTAGAGAAGGTAGAAAAGGAAGATAACAATATCTTACCATGATTATAAATTTAGGCTAGTAAGTATAAAAGTCTGCAGAAAATGGTTAAGAAAGGACATGGAGCTAAGCCATTGAACAATGCAAGAAATAAATTACTGATAAAGATAAGGTAATGCACATGGGAAAACTAACACTGACAAGATGCATACCCACTGATGCATTCTGAACTAGCTAATATAATTATTAGCTAGCTATATTATTATAATATATTAAATAGAATACTTTCAGAAAAGCAACTATGATGGTAATATTATTTAGGAGAGGAACATTGACTTTGGAAAAAAAATATCCCTGTACTGCGGGATAAATCTACATTACATTTTAAATGGGTGTTCCACTTCTGTCGCTAAACCACCTAAGTAGAATAAGAATCGCTGCAAAGAAAGACAAGACAGGTATAAAATAATGCACACTGAAAATGTAACTCTATATATTTAGACTCTGAAGCTTGGAAAATAATTGCCTCCAAGGAATATAATAAAACTTTATAAAAACATGAGTAAAGGGAAATAAGGAACAGTAATTCATCATTTCTCACAATGCAAAAATCAGAAGTTATCAAATGCAAGTGGCAAAAGAAAAATTAGAATGCTTTTTCCACAGAAATTAGCAGTAAACTGAGCAACTAATTGTCCCAAGATGCTGAGAATGCTAAAAGTTTACTTGGTTTGAGGAGTAACCAGACACCTTAATTGAGCAGAAATACATCAAGGACTACTAAACACAAAGTAATGCCATCTAGATTAATCTCTGAGCCATAGGTTGCTGGAAGCTGGGACATTCCATTTGGGAGCTACTTCCTCAACCTTGCCTTGTTCCTAAGCATGTTCTTATATTGCTTCTTGGCTGTGTACTTTGAGCCATTGTGCTTCAGTGAAAAAAGTCCTGTGTTGAAAGAGATCACACCTGAAAAGCATGGAATGGAAAATCATGGTTATAAATGAAAGAAAAATCTCAAATTCATCTGAACTGGGAATTAAAGGGAATTAAATATGCATTAACAGCATCTAAAGATGAAAGCAAAAAGAATTTCTAGACTCACCTTTTTTTTTTCCCCATATCCTAAACTTTCAGAAAGCTGTGCAAAATCATGTTTGCCCTGTCTGTTCAGGAAGCACTACCATCAGCCATTTCTCAAGAGTTATAGTACCCTCAAGAAGCAGAGAACTGTACATAAATGTTCAGTGCATTTGAATAATGTTCCTCCCTAAGTCATATATTATCAGTAGATGTGAAACAAGTTTCTGTAAATTTTTAAGGTAAAGACTTTATATTTTGTAGAAAATAGCACAAAATAAGACAGTTGTCATATTTTTTTTTCCTTAGAGTAGCCTAGCAAAATACACAGTATTTTGTAACTTTAAATACCTCCATAGTTCACAGTAGAGTATCCTGTTATCATCTCATTTTGTATCATTTACTACCTTATTTATGCTAAATCTGATTTAGTTCACATCAGGGACATTCCCTTTACCTAACAGGAAGTTACAGTAGAGGTAGACTCCTTCCAAGGGAGCTTTTTATCTTATATTATGGCCAGTAGTTTTTAGGAGTCAAAGAAAACTTCTTTCTTTAATTAGAGGTCTCAAGCCAGGTGAAATGAAAGGACCTTTACAATGAAAGGCCTTAGTTAAGCTGGTTGAATATCCATCTTGCCCTGAGCTTCTAAAAAGAAAACCAGCTTCTCAATAGGATGCTTTTATTATTGCTGCCTTTTTTTACTGAGAAAACAAAGAATTTGTATTCCTGTCTGGGGCTGAAAAAATTGGCCACTATCTCCTTCCTCCAGTGCTATCTCTCAAGTCCTAGAGTGCCATCACTGTGATGCCCACAGGAATGCTTATATTTCAGGATAGTGTGGTCTCTGTGCAAGTATGAGAACCAGAGTGCCATAAAATGTTCAAATGGACACGACCAGGACATGGTCATAGTCCTGCCACTTCTGGTGGGGGCTGCCACAGGCACAGCAGCTCCTGATCACACATGATTTAGATTGTGAGAGATTCAAACTGGCAAAGTATTCAAATCCAGAATGGTCACAAAGGGAGCACAAAAGTCTTTGGAGTGAAGCCACAGGATACCAACTCTGAATGAGAACAACAATTGGAAGAGAGGAACTATAAAGCAAGTGAGACACAAGTATTCTCTTTACTACTCAAATCTTATGCATTTAGTGAAGCTAGGTGTAGTTACAACAAGCTTTTCTGGTTCCTCTCTCACTTTTTGTCCTTCATTTTGGAGGAATCTGTCTTGATCCTTTCTACAGTTTAGAGCTCTCTCAGACATGCTTTATATACATATTTTTAAAAATAATAATAATAAAAGAAACTAGAAAATGAAGCAATGAAAAGACCTACTATTTTCTTTGCTCTGTTACCAGACAGTTCTATCACTGTATCTTTCCTGGAGCAGAAATGCCTAAATTTGCTTAGGCCACTTCCGTATTTCCATGTTGATTTCAGTGCTGGTAGAACAGATGCTGCCATCAGTTATGACAGAGCTGCTGCAGGGACAGTACTCACTGGCCCATGCTTGCCTCATCTTCTGCCTGGCAACCTGTTTCAATCTCAGTGGTACTAAGTCACATACTCTATAAAAACCCAAATTCTGCTTCTATAAAGCTCAGCCATGCTTGGCTCTGCAATGAATAGCTCTTCTTGTTTCTTTTTTTTTCATTTTGTGATTAAAGGTGTGGAGATTTTTTTTTTCAAGAAAGAATGGAAGACTCATTTAGAATGATGTCTCACCCTGAGACTTACAATTTCCCCTCATAAAGCATTTGCTTAAGTCAAAGTACAGGAGTAATGCCACTGAGTTCTCAGGCTCTGACTGACTCCACTATAGTACATTTTACCCTGCCATACACTTCTCTCTAAGAGGCAAATGTGAGGTACTGCCATCTGCAGTACAATAAATCACAACTTCAGAGAACCAAATACTGCTTATGCTGTACTTGGAAGCAATGTCACTGATGTCAGTGAAAATATTCAAGTGAGAGAGCTGAGCACCCCTACCATGGATTATCTTTCCAAACTGGCATACATACTTTTGCTGTATAAATAGTACAGTTATGCTTTTAAAACTGTAAGCTACAGTGCAGTGTTAAAGTAGTGTTTTAAAACTACAACAAATACTGTGTAAGTAACATTAATATCAATCTCTTTCCTCTTTACATGATAGAAATATCACAATAAAAAATCAACCCTTATTTTTGCCGAGACTTCTTTTATCTTCATTACCAAAAAACTTCTAAAAGGCATTTTAAAAAATCATTATGCCTGCATGTGAATGTAGGATTCCTTTATCTTTTGCTGTGTTTTAAAAATGCAGGAAGATGCTGTCTCTCACCCAAGACTGTGACTACCCTGTCATGGGTATGGACAAACAAGTCAATAAGAAATCCTTAGGATTTCTAGATGTCTATTTTAAAATAGCATAACCTTTTATGTTTCTTTTTTATTTCTGAAACAAAACATTTATCAGTAATGAAATAGAATTTTCCTGCTTTTTGTTATTAAAGCAGTTCTGCAAAATGCAGTCCTAATCATTGTCTACTTCATCACTCATATTGTTGCAGAGTCATAGAATGGTGGAGGTTGGAAGGAACCTCTGAGATCATCTAGCCCAGCCACCTTGCTAAAGGAGGTTCACCTAGAAAAGTTTGTACAAGTTTATATCCAGATGAGTTTTGAATAGGTCCAGAGAAAGAGACTCCCCAACATCTCTGGCCAGTCTGTTCCAATTTCTTCAAAGGGAAGAAATCTTTCTACAAATTCAGTGGAACTCTGTGTGTGTCATTTTGTGCCCATTGACCCTTATCCTGTTGCTGAGCACCAGTGAGAAGAGTCTGTTCCCATCCTCATGACACATCACCTGCCCTTCAGATATTTGTATGCTTTGACAAAGTTCTCTCTCAGTCTTTTCTCCAGGGTAAAGAGGCCTAGTTCCATTGGCCTTCCCTCATAAGATAGATACTCCAGTCCCTTCATCATTTTGGTAGCCATTTTCTGGACTCTCTCTGGTAGCTCTGTAGGGGTAATTGTCTATGTAGACCCTTCTGTTAGGTGAGCTATGGAGTGGTAACCCCAGCAAAGTGCAGGGAATAGAGGGCACCTGTGTGCAAAGTTCTCTCCCTAACCTAGTAAGAAAGTTGTGCTAATATAATTAAGGGTGTTATAATAAAACAGTTAAATTGGCACAGAAATTTCTGTCAACATGGCTTTTTTATTACATTTAAAAACAAGTTCCCATGAGACAGAACTGAATTCTCCAGTTAAAGTTATTTAAAGTGGTACAACCTTACTCTGGAGAAGCTCCTTTTCTTACTGCCAAACTAATGTTTTTCACAAATGCTACACTTTAAAAATCATTCTAGAAAAGCAGACATGTTACAATAAATATCACAGGGAAAACCTCTACGTACTCAGGAGAGGAGCAATGCTTTCAGGGACCAGCACAGACTTAATTCACCTGTTGTGATACCTCAGTTAAGAAATATTGAGTAGAGGAGTGTGACAGCAGGGAAAAGAAATATGTACCTTTTTGTTATATGAAGTCCTGCTGCACACCACATTACGCTGACCTTCTCAGGTTTTCCCTGTTTTGATTGCCTACTGTCCAATGCACCTCATTGCTCAAAGGTTAATGAGGCTAAACAAGAGACAAACAAAAAGGTCAGACAACAAAATGCTGATCTATTGACAAAGGCTATGGAATGCAAAAGCAATGCAGAACTCCAATACCGTTATTCCAGCACTGCTGATGCCACGCTAAAATAAATACACACAGAAAAATTTGCTGTGCATGGAGGTAGAGAAGTGACCCTCTCTCTCAAGTTCAAAAAGATGAATCAATGCTATTACAGGCCAAGGGCTAAAGTTCCTATTTCAGCATAACTGTGGCATGAAGAGGAGCAAAGAGCGAATGAGGGATAGGAGAGGAAAATTGCCTCCCTGACTAATTATGCATTAATTGGAGCAGGCACCTGTGTGAGAGGACTGAGGTCTGCCTCCCAGCTAAGCATGTCACTTCTCCAGGCTTAGGTCTTTCACCAAGGCTGAGCAAGTGCCAGTTGTCACAGAAACTCTGCTGCTCAGGGGTTGTACAAGCAAGTGTATTACAGCTGATGACTTTTGTCTTCCTGTCACCAAGGCTGAAAGTAGAAAACGGCAGAGAATCTGTCCCTCAATCCAAATGAAAAGCAAGAATAATGACTAGGGAGCAATTTACTATGAGAACATTTTTCCACTGTAAATATTTGATTGCTTAGGCACCCAACTTTTCATTGGAAATGGCACTTCAGTCAATAGGAAGAAATGTCTGGTCAAAATGAGCAAGGAAAAAAATGTATATTCCTTCACATCACTGTCTGTCTAAGCAGGGATTTAAAGATGCTACTTTTTTTTTTTTTTTTTATGAGAGGAGAACAGATTTGTTCAGATTCAGAACCCAAGATTTCTCAGGATTTGATTGGCTTCAGAAAAATGCAAATTTTGAACTTTCACAAATATTTTAAAAAATTTGTTCTGGATGCTGGAAGCAGAATGAATACTGGTTTAAAATAATCTGCTTTGTTTACCTAACACAGATCTCCAGCCACTTAATTTTTTTTTCTTTAGTTCCATTTCTTTGACAACCAAGAGTTCAAAAGAAAGCAGTAGTTTGCAAAGCCCTTCCTAGACTCCTTCTTTAAGTAACAGTGATGCTGAAAAAAGTTATAATTATGGGTAGTTACCAACAAGTTGTAGGACTATAGAATTAAAATATCTAGAGAATCAGATTTGAAAGAACAGTCTAAAACAATACATGCATCCACAAGAATGATGTGGAGGGCTGATGCAGTAAAAATATTTTACCTTTGTGCTTGCAAACCTGTCCTTTACAGATAAATTAAAAATTGTTAAAAGTTGCCTTGGCAGACAGCTTCAGCAGTAAAGCTAAAAAGTGAAGGAAAAAGAAAACAAAAACAAAGGAATGAAAAGGTTTTCTTTGCATAGTGAACCAGAATAAAAATGAATAATCTAATAGAGTTGATTTCAGAAATTGCAAAGCATTTAATTATACTGAAGACCTAAAAACACTGTCTCATATTTTACAGCTCTCCATAGTCCCTTTTTGGTTTGTTGCTTTTTGTAGGGATGGGAAGTGAGGCACCAGCACCTGTCACCACACCACTAAACAAATAATGTGTCTTCCCTTTGCATGGGCCACTGGAAGGAAATTGCTGCCTGGTTCTCCTATTACTTCTCCCTTGACATAAATTATGAGCCACTTACAATGATGTAAAAGGATAGATTTTTTTTCCTTTGACTGGGAACTTACCTGCTGATTACTCTGGAGCTTTGATTAATGTTTCTGCCCTGTTTTGTGTGAAGGCTAGAGAACTAAATACAGTTGGTACTCAGTAACTGCATCAGTACAGTGGACCATAATGAGCCATGGCTGGAAACAACTGAGGGTTTCAAATTGCTAATGGCATAAATGAGACTGTTACAGACCTGCAGGCTCAGTCAGAATGGAAACTCCTCCATTCTCTGTCATGAATAGTGATAGACCAAGCTGTTATATACTCAGAAATTTTGAGTGTGGAATACTAAATATAGCACTGAATTAGTAGTTAAGGGATCTGTCTGTTACCACTGGGAAGTACTTTTCTGAGGTATTTCTTTTGTGATAAATTATAAATGGCTGTTTTGTTGCCATGGGAAAAAGAAAAGGAGATACGTGAAGCAGTGAGTGCCCTGGAGAAAGTAGCTGATACTGATCTTCATATCTGGGGACCCCAGTGCAGCAAAAATGCAGCCACATCCACAAGAAAGTGTAAGCTTGAGGAATTTCTTACACTAGTTTGCACAATCATGCAGGGACATCAGTTTCCATAAAAAAGCTGGATATGACAGCATGAGGAACACAGCATAAGGAAGGGATCAACTGTAAGCACAAAGGGTAAATTCAGAATTAATTATTGCAATTTTACATTCCTCTTTTTGAAGAAAAAGCTGGAAACTACTCATTAATAATATCTATTCAACTACAGTAATATTACTGGTAATAATTAAACCTGTTGGAAGTACATTTGCTTCCTTTTCTCCAAGAGACAGCCCCCTGAAATCCAAGTGGTATTTCGAAGTCTGGAGTTGCAGGGCCAAACACATACATTTCACTTTTTCCATGTGACCACAGATGGATGCCTGAAAGTCCACCAAAAAATGCTTGAGGCCATGGACTCAGAGTTTGCTGTCCAAGGAAAACCTTTGCTCAGTGGAAGAGGGAAGTGGAGCAGGAGGGACTGTGAAATGGCACCTGGAGCCCTCTGCTTGGCTGCTGGTTGTGGCTCACAAGTGAGTTTTCTTCTTGTTCGGATAGCTCCTTTTCTAGTTGCCATCTTTTATAGCATATTACCTTTTTAACCAGTAAACACACATACAACCCCCTCTATATATGTATGCAAGAACATAAAAAAAGTTTATAGTGACTATGTATGAAGCAATAGTTGGATGACACATACAAAAACATATTTTAAAAGATAAAAAGACTGTTAAGATTGCTGAAAAGAATGTATGAGGTTATGTTACAAGGTTACAGGGCCAGGTTCACACAAGAATATTTATTATTCCATAGGTTTTATGAAAAAAATGGACTGTAAGGATTACTTAGCATAAAATTTTGCATAACAGAAGTTATAAATGTTACAAGGCATTTACTGGGTGGGGGAAAAAATGTTATTTTCTGCAGTGATTGCAGGTTTCTTTTAGGCATCCATGACTGAATTTCCTAAATAGAATGTTCATCAATATTAAAAATAGGTCTATATTAATTAAGAAATAAATTACTGAGTTCTTGTTGATTTGATTAAATATAATGAAAAATCTACTCGGTCAATGAGAAAATGAGAATGAGGTAAATTAACTAGTTTCAGACAAATCTTCTTAGGCAGGTCTGTGTCTTTAGAGTGTTTAGTGAGGCAAAAAGGCACATCTGAACCATCACCCTGGGCATGACCCTTCTTAATACATCTTTTACTGCCTGTGAAAATACTTTCTAGTTATAGCCTTTGCAACTTAGAATAAATTGACCTTAGTAAATTCTGAGGCTGCCCAACAAATTCACTTCAACCACTTAAAAACCATTGCAGAACCTTTTTAATAAAGGTCAGTGTGAACATTTATCCTCTTACAACTGGATTTTAACTCCTTTGTGGATAGCAAATTGACAATTACTTTTGTAATGGTTTGACCTTGCCTAGATGCCAGGTGCACACCAATCTCCTCTATCACTCCTGCTTCTCAACAGGACAGGAGGAAAAAAATATGGCAAAAATATCATGGGTCATGGTCTCTGCACTTCATCCTGCTCCAAAATGGGGTCCATCCCATTAAATACAGTCTTCCATGAACTTCCTCTACATGGGTCATTCCCATGGGCTGCAGTTCTTCACAAACTGCTTCAGTGTGGGTAGCTTTCACAGGGTCCAGTCCCTCAGGAACAGGCTGCTCCAGCAGGAATTCCCCCCAGGGTCACAAGTCCTGACAGCAGACCTGCTCCAGCATGGAGTCCTCTCCACAAGGCCACAGGTCCTGCTCGTGCTCTGGCATGTGCTCTCCATGAGTGAACAGCCTCCTTCAGGCATCCTGCTTACCCAGTACAGGATCCTCCATGGGCTGAGTTGGGGACAGCCTGTCCCCAGCCATGTCTTCACCAAAGATTGCAGGGGAATCCCTGCACTGACACCTGGGACACCTCCTGCCCCTCCTACATCACTGACTTTGGTGTCTGCAGAGTTCTTGTTCTCATTTTTCACTCCTCTTCCTCAAGTGCTGCTGTGCAGCTCTTCTCACCCCTTGTTAAATGTGTTGTGATAGCAATGTCAGCAGTGGGCTCTGCTTTGGCCAGGTGTAGATCCCTCTTGCAGACAGCTGGCCTTGGCTCTGTCTGACATGAGGGAAGCTTCTGGTGTCTTCTCACAGAAGCCACCTCTGCAGCCCTCCTGATACCAAAACCTTGCCAAAAACATAAACCCAGTGCAACATTTTCAAGCTATGATCAGCTTGAAAGGTCACTCATTCATGAAATGCCTGCCTCTGATTAAATTGATGATGTCTAACTTTCCATTTTAGTTATCACCAGTTTCATGACTCATAGTTTGTTATTATCTCAGAAAGTATTTATCACTCTGAGTCTTCTGAAAGGAAACTCCATCCTCAATTCATCGAATCAGGTGATGCTCATTTCCTGCAACACTAACATGTAGCTGCTAAAAGAGCAAAAGCTGCAAGTATTTTATTTTTTCCAATATATCACTGTATACTAAAAAGTATTAAAAATAAATATTAAAGAAATTTCAGGCACACTCAGAACACCTGGAATACATTTGCATGCTAACAAAGAAAATAACCGTTAATGTAAGACCTAGTGAGTGTCTTCAAATCCTGCTTTTGTAATCAAATAGTGTTTTTCAATTGAACTATCGAATCTCAAGTTAAAGAACTGTTTCAATAAATCAGTTTTAGGCTCCATTAAGCTCACAGAGGTCTACTCCTCTCTTCTGAAGCCTGAACTATGTGCAGCATTTCCCCTTGAAACTGTGTACCACTAGAACTGGGAACATTCCACACATCAGAGAACTGAGCTTACCCTTGTTCTACATCCCCACTCTAGGTCTTCTTACAAAGATTTCATTTTAATTTGGTTAAGCACCCATTAGCTTAAAGCAGTACAAATTCCATTAAGTAATCTATTTAGTTAAAAGTGTATACAAAGGGTATTTTTGTTTAGTTTAAAATATGACTCAGACACCTGGTCAAATTGACATTGTCTGAGAGGTCACTAGTTGAAAACTAGACTGTGGCACCCTGCCCCCCCCCCCAAACCTGTAGCAAAATGAAGCAATGCCACTTACTTTAATTTTGTTTAGCTGAGACTTAAGCAGATTTAACTTGTGACTTGTCCTGTCTGTAGACTGCATGAATGAGTAATTATCATGGTCGAATGGATGTATATTGGGCTAACTTGTGTGGCTATTCCTCAAATTAATATGCAATCATCCTTTTGGATTGCTTTAATTAAATTGATTTTTAAATTACTCTGTTAAGAAATATACATCCTTAGTGTTTCCATACGAATGTGCTAACTGTTTTTTTTTTCAGGGAGGGGAAAAAAAATGGAATTAAGACAAGAGAATGTGGCTATCACACAGAGAAAAATACTGCTTTTCTTTGCAATGTAACAGCTTCAAATAAACAAGTTCCTCTTCCTTCAGCAATAAAATCTGTCTTTGGAACAAGATGGTACCAAATAATTTATGTTTTCATTAAATAGCTATTTAATTTTGGCCTGCTGATCTGCTAAATTTGTGGTTGCATATTTGGCATGGTTCTGTGGACTTTGAGAAAAGTACCACTTACAACTGATAAAGAGCCAAGAAATTTCATCACTTTTATAGAGATTTGTAGGTTCTTGCCACTTCCTATCAGCTAATTTTCTTTCTTCTTCCTAGTTCTCAGAAATAATTGTTTTTCTAATTGAAAAAAAATTCCTTCCAGAGATAAAAGCTTTTGAAACATTTAATTAATATCAAACAAGGTAACACTGAAAATAGAGCCAGTCCTACACACACACACACACACACAAAAGAAGTCAATACAGCAGTGAAGACCAATACAAAACTTTAAAAAGCGACAAAAAATTCCAAGTGGATTAAGATCTTTAGCTGCATTAACTTAATTGCTCTCAAATAATTTTCTTTGCACCTCAGCAGCCCCTCCCAAATTCTGTCTTAAGTAACTCTAGGGTTTCTGTGCTAATCCAGAAAGCAAAGTAGTTTATAACACTGTACCCCATTAAAAATTATATATGGAGTGGGATTATTAGAAAGACTTTAAGCTACTGTTGTGAAATTATAACATCAGAAAATATGAAATTCAGAATGCCATGTGCCAAGTGACTTATCTCCAGGTCAGCAGTTTGTATTGGGGTCAGTATATTCAGGACTGCCTTTGGAGGAGTCAGGGCTTCTTAGTAACTTCAAAGAATGACTGAACCAAAATACACCTTCACATCAATCACACTCATAAGGCAACTTCACTGCTCTTCCAATGTATGTATGAAAGGGTTCTTGTCTGTATGTAGTTTTATAATACATGTAGGGTAACTTTGGGGTTAAATATTTGTATCTAACTTATAATTATTAGAGATGAATAAATTATGCTGAAACATATATAAGCACCCAAATATTAACAAATGTTTTTGTTGCTAAATTAGCATCAAAGACACATTTGAATGGCTACCCCTTGATTAAGTCAGGAAGATTCTGATACAGTAAAACCTTATTTTTGGTCTATGTCATTGAGTAAGTAGGGAAAATACTTTATCTGCATGTATATGAGTACATTTATCCAATAAAATTAATATATTGCTAAAAAGGAAAGAAACAAAATAAAACCCAAAACTTTAAAGTGCATTTACTAAAAGTGACAGCTGATGGAACACCTGGGTGGTGGGAGGTTCACATTGTGTTTGAGCTGTTCACTTTAGTGAGTTTCAGGTAATCAGGTGTTTCATGCAGGCATGTATGTGTGACTTTGGCTTTTTGAGGTCATTGGGATGGTGAGGACATCATAGGTTTCTTTGTTTAATAAAAGATTAAATATGATTGCAAAGGAGGTTTCAAAAGTGAATGAGGGATTTGAGAGAAGGCATTAGCTCCATCGAAGCACTTCTACATTCAAGGAGACTCTATGTCATTATTGGCATTTATGAATAGTTTGAACAAAGCTCTTATAAGTTCTGACATACTGGTATTAGTGGAGTGACTTATTCCTGCTGCTACAGGTCTTAAAAGTCTGGACTATTAATGAGAGAAAATGGAGTTAAGGAAAACATGACCTGAATTAGAAAAAGGCCACAGCTGGGTAATAGAATGTATGCTACCATCAGTTACAATATGCTGCAAAAAATACACTTATGAGAAAGGCTACTGGTAAATGCAGAATTATATTTAATAAATAGAAATACTACATACTACTATACTACCCCGCTCTGTTTTTTAACCATGGAAATCATTCCTTTTGTACAGATGGGAAACCTGATCAGAAAGGATATGCCAAGCATGTCAGAAATTGAGTCACCTGATTTTAGTCCCTGGGAGATGTGACTAAAATAGTAGAATCTCATACAAATTGGTTTATAACCACAGAGGCATAAAATGTACATTCATGCTGATTTTATTTGCATACACACAATTGCACAAAAAGTAATGTTAAGAAGGGCAGTCAGACTTTATGATGCAATTGCATGGAGTGACTTGCAAATGAGAGGTACCAGATTATTTTTCTTCTTAAAATCTAGTCACTCAGGATTCTTTCATCCTCCTGCAATATAGAACTATATGATCTGCTTGATTTATAGCAACCTGTGTAAAACAAACCTTAGAGTTTCCTAGTTCCCATTCAGTTCTTGGACTCATCTCAATGGTAATTTTTGCAGTCCTGTTGGACCTCTTTCTTTGGATTACATCTAACAATTATAGAAGTTACCTGAGACCAAATCCTATTTTATAGGCAGCAGGTGCACCAGATAAATTGTTTCTGTTGGGTTTTTTTCCTTTATTAGCACTAATCTGATACACCAGACAAGGAACAAAGCTGCCAAAGAGCCACTGAATGCAGATATCTGCAGTTCAATGACTCCACTTTCCACATCAAAAAAAGTATTCAAAATTGAACAGGGGAGACTATCTGTTAAAAGTGGGAAAATAAACTATCTAGCAATGCTGAACAAAGTGATACAGTAAAATTGAAACTACAAGATCAGTAATATTACTTAACAGTCTAGAAGAGAAATCTGCACACCTTTTAAACATAATTGATTGTACCACAAAATTCATTATGAGAATTTTCATCTCCAGTTGAAGGATAGAGCGTTGTGAATTGACAGGTGGCAGTTTCAGATAGAAAAAAGAATTTGACCTCAGCTGTGAGTTTGGTGCCACTTAACCTAAGAGTGAATCTAAGAAAGTCCTAAAAGATAGAAAAACAGAATAAGGCAAAAAATGGCTATGAAAGGCCAAGGAAGGTTGGAATATTAGGTCACAGAGTAGATTTTTGAGGTGTCGTATTGCTAAGAGTATGATTTTCCCCAGAAGTAAAAGCATTTATCAGGAATAATTAGGGAGTGGTATTAATTACCCCTTTTTCCAGGAGTAAGTCAACCAAACTTTCTCAAACTGAAAGTCGAACATACAGAAAATGAAACAAGAAATTCGAAGAATCTGTTCAGGTTACCTGCTCTACATAGTTTACGGTGAAGGTCTCAGAACATCTCAAATTAATATTGTGGAAAACACATATTAAAGTTTCTTCCACAGGAAGAGCTCAGACAGGAGTTTTTTTGCTACATGCATGATTGTCATAACAAGTTGAAATTGCATCAAATCTCTCTTCATTTATTCTTTGAAAGCTTTCCAGTTCTTCTATAAGCAGAGGCTCATGGAGTTGATTTCAGCTGTAGGCGCCTGTACTTTGATCAGTCTATCATAACAACTAATGAATACACTGAGGTTTGTATAGCACTAATTATGATCTTTCTGAATTAAGTCTATTGAAGTTCTTTATTCAAGTACTGGTGAGGCCAATTATCCTTCTATCACATCAAGCTGCACACCTAGACAAGTTTGATGTCCTTTGACAAATTATCTTGTTATTCAGTGCAACTTTCATTTTGCAACAATGACTTAAATATCCAATTTTAGAAAAATCTTAATAGCTCTTTGTAGACAGTGTGTTGATTTTCCACTCCGCAGCTGTCAGGTGGATATTTCTTGCAGATATAACTTCATTAATTCCTAGAAAATTATGCCGAGCTTATCTTAGGGCAAACCTTTGCTGGTTTATGTCTTCATACCAAGAAGTAGGAAAATTCTGAAAATTTTCTTAATTTCTCTTGAAGTTACAGAGGTTCAAACTCACTTATGTTGATATTGGAATGAAAGGATCATCAAATGTCTCTCGAAAGCTAAGATGCTCAAACTGAGTACAGCCCTACTGTAACATTTCCTTAGTGTGGCAAAATATGCTGTGTCAAGTAAAATTGGCATGGAAAAGCAATTTGTGTACTTTGAAACTGCCTAATAAAAGCAAGGGTGGGAGGGAAAGGGGAGACAGGAAGGAAGAATTCGGATGAATTTAAACTAAATCTCCTTTCACTCATATACTCATTTGCCCAATCTTTTTATGTTTGAGGATTTTTTTGCCAGAAATTATAACATTTTGTGCTGGTTTCTCCACATCAGCCCCACTAGTAAAGGCTGTTCACTACACCTGCTCGCCTCTACTCATAGAAGCATTTCCATGAACAGCTTTCTATTTGCATGAAAAGTGAACAAAAATTAAAATAAAGCTGTTGTAGGAGAATTATGGCACTTCCATTTCTCAGAGCATGCAGCCTTGCTGAATTAAATGGTCATGGAAGTCTGTTTATCTTCAGGCTGGTGTTTCTCCAGAATATCACTTGCAGTAGGACTTCCAGGTCCATGAACACACTAACCATCTTCTTTAAAGCACACAAATTAACAGTTTGTTTTCAGGATGTTTGAAGAAACTCTTGTCTGGGTTTTTATTTTGTATGGAGAGTGATTCTTTACCAGCCACCTTTTTAAAGTGCTTATAGGTAATAGCACTAAATACTCATCAGCATAGCAGAGTAAAAACCACACAGACACTGGGAACCACAATTTTCCACAAAACTTCAGCACCTGTCTGTCAAGGCTGCAAAATTCTGAAGTATACAAGTGTCAAGACTCAGAGATAGAGTGCAAGAAAGAGTGATTGGCTCTACAGGCAGAAAAAAAATCAAAGCTACTGAACTTCCAGCAAATTTCTCAGCAGAACAACAGAGACAGTGGAGTGTAGATCTTTTTTTTTCCATATTCATGGAAGAACAGTGTCTTGGGTTGTAAAATATAACCCAAATGTGTATTCTATTTTCATCTGTTGAACCCAGCTAGGAGATACTGTTATTGTAACTCTAGTGGAGGAGAGTGCAGATGCCTTCTGTTAATGAGACAACTGATAACACCAGATAAGGCAGTGCCTGCTCAACTCTTCCAACACCCATCCCTCCTCCAAGGGACTGATAACACCAGATACAGCAGTGCCTCCTCATTTTCCTGTACCCATCTCTGCTCCAAGGGACTGATAACACCAGATACAGCAGTGCCTCCCCAACTCTTCCAACACCCATCCCTCCTCCAAGGGACATCACCCGTGAATGGGCCATTTAAGGCCTCTCACATGACTGATAACACTACATCATTCTATTGTGAGAGGCTCCACCCCGTGGGAGGAGCCAAAGCCTTTCCACCAGATAAAGCAGACCGGACAGATGCCATAGGCAGCCTGTTTTCTACGGGACCACCAGACTGGACCTTTTTGCTTCAGGAGCCTCTCTACTCCAACGGAGCCACATCTGACACCCCAGGAGGACTTTTGGACTGCTCCCAACACCCTGACCAACAGGGTGTCAGGTTTGCGTTCTGACTCTGTCAGTGGTTCTTTGTACTACTGTATTTATTTTATTTTACTCTTGATTATTGTTGTTGTTATTTGTTTCTTCTCTATTAAATTGTATTTCTGACTTGGAGCCTCACTGGTTTTGCTTTCAAACCAGCACAAACAGGCTGAATAAAAAAGAAAATACTCTTGATCTACTTTTGACAGGTATATGTTGCTTATCTAAATAAAAACTTTGTTGGAGACAAAGAAAAAAAAAAACAATGTATAAAACTGAAAGAGATACTGAAATGAGAAAGAGCATTTTCCTAAACTGCTTTTCATAGGCTCTAAGATAGATTTGTTCTCTTTATAAAAAGCCATTATTTACAGTTCCCAAGATTAGCCTGTAAGCAGTCAATCAAATAACCCTCTATCACTCTGACACAAACAAAGATTTGGGAACAGTAATCCTTTGAATAAGGCGATATCAGCATTTGGAAGCATGCAAGAGTTATAATAAAAATTTCCACTTGACTTAGTGCATTGTCTCTAATTCTTTGCTGAAAATTCCTTTCACTGCAGAAATGGTGATAATGTCTCAACTTGTTGGGTTCAAGCTACATCTGCTGCTAAATGGTGTTCCAAAAATTTCAACAAACAAACCTTCTATAGCTGAATCTTTTGCCCAATTTTTGGAGCTTTATTTACAGAGGGAAGCAAGTGTGCATATTGCTGACTACATGCTCTTTTTGTTCATATGATTGCTCTGTCTTATAGCCTGGCAGTTAATATTTGGATTTTTACAATATATGGATTTTTCAACAGAAGGTATAGAAGATGGCTGGTACATCATGTGCACATGCACACTATCTCACTGTACATGCATTTTATGATCATTCTTTCCCCTGAGGACTGTGGGTAGAGCAAGTCTTGCAGGAGCCATAATTCTAATTAGTTCTAGATGGGGATACTTCTGTTCCTCTTCCAAGTCATACATCAAGCTTCTCTTCATTAAATTTGCTTTTGCTAGTTGACACAGGCAGGAATGCTGCAGAAGCTTCAGAACAGAATCAAACTTTTTGGTTCTTCATCAAAAGCTTAAAGCTTTTGGAGTTTACCAATCTGCACTGCACATTAGTGAGTGTTCATTTACAACTTTAAGGGAAGCCCATTAGATACATAATAAAAATAACAAAATAGTTAAGAGATCATATTATCCCTGTGGCTTAATATTGGATCTTTAGAAAAAAAGGGGGGAGAGATTTTCTAGTTTTTACACACTATTACTCTATTCACTGAAATTAATTTTGGTTTTGTAAAATGCACTGAATGCAATCAGAGCTTCCAGTTCTCAAGACTTGTCTTATCCCTCAATATCTTAGAAGGAAACAGAAATTCCATATTCAGCTCTCACCTCAAACTATACCTTTTAGTCCTACTAGCAGACATACAGGTTTTATGAAGGAAGCAAATACATTCCTCATTTATCTTACTCTTTTCACAAAACATAATAACACAGTGTCTGATTTATAATTTGGGACGATTCTATATAAACAATTTATATTATAGACAAAAAATATTTTATTTTTTTTATCAGTATTATCATTCCTCATGGTATCATAAACAATCACACACACAGCAGAAAGAAACCATATATGCCACTTGTGGAACTAAAACATGCAGATGTTCTTCTGCACCAGATGGATTACTCTATTGCATGTTCATTTTTCCTACTGGTGCTATACCTCAAATTAAATTAGCAAATTGCAGGACAAAAAAAACCCCCAAAAAACAACAGATATGAAATTTTGCTTCCTACTGCTTTGTAAGTTCCACAAGCCATTTGTAAGAAAGCTTTCCCCTCAGACAACAAAAGAAGACAAAACTAGAGTGAGATTTATGACAGCCTGAATATGGCTTTCAAAAGCACAATCATCAGTTATTGCAAAACGATGAGTATCTAGAGTTTTAAATGAAACTAACATGCATCCTGCGTGCCCTAAAGCTTTGAAAGCCATCCAAATTGTGTCCAGTTCCTTGAAAAAGTTCTTGCGTAACTTAAGACATCGAATCCTAACACCATTTTATACTGCAGCACAAAGTTGAAACCTTTTTCTATCGCCATCCACTTTTTTTTTATATGCCAGTTAAAAAAAGGACTCAGGTCTCAAGTTATGACTACTGAGATGAAAAACAGGAATAAAAATTATGTGGGGCACAACCCCAGCCAAAGGAAACTGCTAACTTCTGCAGCAAGCTTTTATCCAAAGATGAAAAGGCAATGATGTGTCTATGCTTCAGAGGTGGAATTATCTGATTTGTTCCCCTTTAGATTCCAGAAAACCATGGAATATGGAAAATATGAAGATGTGACATCACAGAAAAAAAAAAAAGGATGAATAAAACAGACAAGTTTTATGAGGCTAATATCATTGTGCTAGTTTTATCAGCTTCTCCATATTTACAAATTATGTGTTTTTAATTACTGCATTATATCTCACTCAGCACTTTTAAAATTGAAATTACATGCGTGGAAAGCTCTGAGTAATATAGTGTTCATCTAACAACTCTTCTGATACTTTACAAGATTTGCATCTGTGCTACTGGAATAAATAAGAAAACAAAGTAAACACATCAGCTGCTTCCATCTTTACATTATAATGTTGAACTGTTTATTTTTTGTGGACAGGCTACATAGAAATCACACTTGAGTTTTATAAAATGGCAGGTATACCTCATATACCTGTAAGAAAGCTCAGTTATTTTGATGAATTACTAAGGAGAACACCTCAAACAAAGCTGGATGATAAATGAAAGGAATTTCTATGTTTTCCATATCAAAAATCATGAAAGATTCTGTAATACATTAATCATCAAAGAGACCAAACTACTGCAGTCTTCCATACAGTTGTTTGCTAGCAACATAGAAACAAATAAGCAAAAAACCCTGTACCTGTTATGGAAAAAAAAATAGTTGTAAGTTCATGTAAAATAACACCAGTGAATGAAAACTCTATTTTTATACTAAAGTTGATCCAAATGGGGCTACTAGAAAACCATAACAGGGATTTTTTTTTCTCTGTTATTCCCTTTACCATTACTTAATCTGCTTCAGTCAATATTCTCTTAGAAAATTAGAGTTTTAAAATGTAGCGTAAGCACTTGCCCTTAAAGAAGGATTATACAAATCTCACCAGATCCATCCTTTGGGGGAAGAGTTACTACTATTTGTGGCAGAAAAAGCCTTGTGAACATGAGTGATTCCAAACAAGACTAGTGTTCAGTCAGTGGTGGTGAAGGGAATGGGGTCAAGGAGCAGGTCTCTGTAGGAGCCCTATTCCCATCAAGACCAATGCACAGCAAATTGCAGAGCCTTCAACCACTGCCCTCAAAACTAGAGCACATCACTGCTGGTGAGATGGTGAGAAAGGGAGGTGATGAATTTTTGGCATTATATGCCTTATAGTCCATTTAGAAAGACTCAATTTATGTCAGGCACATACTGAAATAGACTGAGTTATCAATGAAAGGATTCTCATTGAATATCAATCATACCATGCACAGTTTGTGGCCTGTGCCCTTTCTTCTCGTATAGAAATGACTGTCTGAAGAGAAAATTGTAAATTTGTGTTAGTTTCTCCTGTGTGGCTTCTGATCACTCTTGTGACATCAGAGGCTGGGAGCACCAAAGAGAAAGCTTCAAAGAGCCAAAGATCTACAGGTGTAGGTAGTTTCAGCTTCTACCTGTGGAGACCCAGACAGCTCTGTGTGTTCCCATGGTCGCTTCTCCACATCTGCTTCAATTCCTAGTTGAAATATATCTTGTGATGGCAGAAGTTCGCCTTAGTGGACCCTGGACATTACAATTTTCTTTGCTGGCAGAGGTGGGCAGCCAGAGCAGCACTGTGGGGTGCAGCTCAGTGTGACACCCAGTGACGGAGCTGGGAGGTGTCAGACTCCAGGGAAGATGCTTTACAAAGCCAGCACATTCATTTTGCAAATGAGAAACAGACCAGAAGCCATGGCATCCTCTGCAGCAACAGTGCAACATGCAGATCTAGGAGAGTGAGGAATCAAGCAAGCTTTTGGTGAGAACAACCAGTTTGAGGAGCCACCTGATGCCTTGAGAGGCTACCTAAAACAGAAGCTAGACAGAGTTAAAAGAATGAAGTTAAAAGAATAAAGAATGAATTGAAAGGCCTTCACAGGGTACACCCTGGGCAGCACAAGAGCCTGGCCGAGGCTACACACAAGATGGATGACTAACACTTGTTTTTTGGACAGATACAAGTTTGGTCCATCTGCATGTCAGAAGCCAACTGTCCAATTACAGCCCCAGGTAGTGCAGTCCCATTCTCCAGTTCAGCCCCCCTTCTCTTTGCTGCTGTTCTCAGTTGTTCACCTTTTTGGACTTGGAAAACAGGGTGTCCTTGAAGTTTGGGCCTAGAGAGAAGTTGTTTTGTCTGAATAAAAGGGTAGGACAGTAGCTGACAGGCTATGGAGTTTTGGAGTTATACAGTAAAGCAGTACTGACCTGGAAAATATAGAAGTTAAAACTTAAGGCAGCACACCCTTCCTGCTGACTTTGGTATGGAGCCTGTGAAGTCAACACACCTAAAAACATCAACTGTCCTGAAGGTTCAGCTCTAAAATTGCTGTTCCTAAGTGTTCTGCTCTGCATTGTAGTCTATAATGAATGAATAAAGGCATTTTCAGCAACCCATTTTTGCTTAAAACTAACTGTAAAATGAATAGAACAAATAAACAAATAATTCCAACATAAAGCAACAGCACCTCTGGTTAACTTCACTTCCTAGTCTCCCAAGGTGCCTAACTAGTTAAGCACTAGTTAAGTACTAACTACTTAAACATAGAAGTAAGTAGTTTAAATTGTGCCTTGCCAATTTCAACTTCAAATCTCACATTTAAAATACATGAGCTGTCTCCAGTTACTGAAGGGTATATAAGACCATGTGAAATCCAGAGTTAATACTCCATCTCGTGGCAGATCACTATGTTCCCTGTGGACAAAAATACGCTTACAAAGTCATGACTGTATAATTTCATTAAGACTGTTGTAAAATTCTGTTAAGGTTAAAAATATAAAGTTAGACACCTTTCCCCAGGATCAGAGTAGAAATGTCTGCACATATATGTGTGGTGGTAGAAAGCAATTGCAGTTTGAAATGCCCCAATTTGTAGTAAAACTTCTCCCTTCTGAAAAAACCCAATCCCCAAACCACCACCAACACCAAAAACAAGAACAAAAAAACCTCAAACACCATAACAACAACAGAAAAATCCAATTAACAATAGAATAGAACTCCTGGAATATAAAAACTCATCACATGGTTTTCCGATATAAATTCTTCACAGATTTCATAGAAAATACAGCAAACTAGAATAACAGGATGAGTTAATTGGAGTTCTTGTGTGTTATAGATCTGTAAGCATTGATCAAATATTCTAATACATACACAAAATATTGTAGCCTTCCAAAATGAAATCTATACTCCAAGAAAAGAACGCGTGTTGCCACCTTAATTCTCCTGAGATACACTTATTTACCTAACCCCTGATCCACACATAAATAAAATTAATCATCAAACCATTCTCTGGTTCATTTGCAAAACCAGCACTGTAAAGCAGCTAGAAGCCCTTGAAATTGGCTGGATCATATCAATATCAAATCATAATACTGAATCAAGTCTAGTAAACAGAAAGTCAAAACCCAAAAACCCTAACAGCAGTTCAGTTGAATATTGGGAATATGGCACCAAATTATTTTTTTCCTGACAACCATGTGAGCAGACAGTGACAGTTCTGAAAAGTTCTATGAAAAATCAACAACAGGAAAATATTATCCTGAAACCATTTCCTATATGGAGGTTGTACTCTTAAGGGCTTAAAGAGATAATATTTTTCATAGGTCAAGGTTGCTATAATCTCTTAGTTCTCTAAGAAATCATAATTTTCCTTCAAGAACTTTTGTTGCATCTCCAAAAAGAGCTTTAGGAGATATCACAGGTAGTAACAAAAATAATTTCTCTTATATTCCATGATATCCATTGTGGTAACATATTAGGATAACTCTCTGTTATTGGAGCCTCCTCCGCTTCATCAGACTGGAGCGTATTTTAGGTCCTCTGAAGAGTCCTCCAGTCATAAACTGACTCTGTATCAGGGTAAAATTGGCAAACACTGGCCCCTCCTCCAAACACTTCTTTCCATGGAAAGGAACTATAATTTTGCAGATGGAATCACAGAATTGATCAAGTTGGAAGGGACCACAGTGGGTTATCTGGTCCAACATCCCTGCTCAGTCTTTAGCAAAATGGAAAAAGTGAGTTTGTAGGCAGCCTGAATGCTTGCAAGCCTTCTGCCTCTGCTTCTGAGCACAGCTAGGAGCTTTATTAGAGAAAACATCCATGTCTCAAAGGGAGAAATCTGTTATTAAATAGCCATGCACTGTCAAACAGTGCTAAAGAAGCCATCACGCTGTCAATGTCACTAGTTAACTCCTCACAACATAGATTTATTTTCAGAATAATACCAAATTGGGAAATTTATAGAAAGTCTGCTACATCCATTTTCCTGAACAATGCTGTTGGACCAGATCACATGAGAGGCACAGGGCCAGCAATCACAGGTCACCTCTCCCTTACCTATGGTGGAACACACAACCAGAATTCACCATAACTGCTTGTAGCATACAATTGGTTAAATGCTTTAGAGGTAAAAAAAAATGGTAAATAATCATTGCAAACTGAACCAAAGCTCAACTATTTAGATTTTCTTTTTCAAGATCTTTCTTAAGGAAAGTACTAAGTCAATAGAAATGCCCATGAAAGTCATCGAAATGTCTAGTTATATTAAATCTGAGGGACAGCATACCCCAGCCCATCCCCACCCCAAGCATTGCCGTTTAACTTTTGATAGAAGAAGAAGGACCAAGACTGAGAGACAGAAAGAAAAACATTTTTTTTCCCCTCCAATATCAATCAAGGGAGAACTTCCAACTTAGGATTCATTGTAAGCCTTTACTACCCTGTACTCCCACTATAGATATGGTCATCTGCCTCTGGGTAGAAAGCTGTGTTTTTAGGGACACACAGTTGTGTTTCAGACACTTGTGTTTTTCAGCTACAATCATCATAGCTAAGAAAGTCCAAAAATAGCAGCCAGTCCTAACTACTGTAGCTGTTTACTGAGTGCCAGAGGTCACCATGAATACTCCAGACTACCACCTTGCTATGTGCACTGAGTCTCAAAAAATATAATGAGATTCAAGAGCTCTTTTTTCTGACATCCACAGTCTTCTGTGATGTTAGAACTTGCTTGTTCCCCAGAATGGGTACTGAAACATTGATTAAAAATTGTTAAAATGTCCACAAAAAGCCAGTTTTATTTTGAACACTATACTTATGCCAAGAAACTCATATGAAAATGATGACAATGACATTTATAACAGAGACAAGGAGAGTGCTGTTTGACCTGTTTGTAATTAAAGCCTCTCAGATATCAAATACTTGGATAAAACTATAAAGTAATATACAAATCAGTATTTAATCAAGATATTGTAGCCAGCATGATCAGCTTAACACATTCTTTCCCTTGTGGTAAGCAGTATCAGTGAATTTTGATAAACAATATATTTTTGCCATTTAATGTTATTCTGGGAGACAATGAGTAAAAAAAAGAATCAAATGGTTAATGACCAGTCATTTATCCCAAAGTAATTTTTACCTTTTAGTAAATGCCTTAGCCTCAGCTGACAGGCTTACAAAAGCCTATGAAGAAATCAAAAACCAAGAAGACAAATAACCGAGAGAGCCTTAAAATCAGTGGTCTCCAAGAACATCAGGGTTCTGCTTATGTAAAAGATTCTTGAGATGGAGTGGGGTGGGACAAGCTAATTTAAAATTAGAAAAAAAAGAACACTTCTAGATCTCAAGGAAGAATGTTTACCTTATTAGGTTTTAAAATCATCAGGATCAGACTGTACAGGCAAATATTATTAAACAGAGAATTAAATATGACTTTTTTCTGATAAAATCTGTTTAAAGATAACCATAGAAATATTTTCGGTAATGTAAGCAATCCATCATCACTATTCTATCTGCTGTGATCTTGCTTCTACAGACAGCACATTTTTTAACTTAACTAAAACAAAATTAAAACAGCTTCAAATTATATTCTGACTATCTGAATGCCCCTTCCTGTGGTAATTAGATATGGTGTTATTCACTTCATGCTCCCTTACTCAACAGCTGATGTTTACAGCCCTGAAGCACATCATGTGTCAGTGTAGGTGCAGCAATTTATTCTCTATTCATAATCTGCAATATTATTGGGGTGAAAATGGTGCCATAAACATCAAATTATGATGGATATTTTTCATTTGGATAACTTAGTGTCTCTGGACTTCATGAAATTCTCTATACATGCTGAAACCTCTCAGAGACATTGCTCTGCTCAAAGTGTGACCAGACATGTCACCCTTCTGTGGGGTTATCTGGAGACTTCCCACTGAAGACAATACATGTAACAGTGTATACAGCAAAGGAAAATGAAAAACGGCATAAAAAATGAATATGTAGAGGAGTCAGAGGAAAATAATTTTCCTTTTACATCGTGGAATAAAGTAACTCCTAAAAGGAAATTAAAAATCAAATTGTTTTCTCAATCCTTCCATGTGAAGGATCAACAACTACAGATGTGAAAATGTGCTCAGGACATCTGGCTGGTGGATGTACTAATGAAAAATGCTAATCTGGCTACATCAGTATTGTCTCACCTTTGTAAAGGTAATATAAGCTACATTTCTACTGGATGCTCCTCTTCAAAACATTCTGAGATTTCTCAAAAATCCAGAGAGAAAAGGGGTTCCAAGGCAGTGCCTCACTGACAGCTGTTCATTACCCAAAAAATTAGTTCTAGTACATTAATTGACTTCATATATTTTGCAGTCTATGTGTACAAACCATTTCAATTAAAAATACTGAAGTTCTGATTTTATAGAGTATTTATTATTGAAACAATAGAAAGAGAAGGAAGCTTAGCTTATTATCTGAAGCAATAATGAACTTTTCCCTCCGATCCTGTTTCTGCTGATGCTTTAGCATAGACATTGACAAATAGTGGAACAATCAGAAAAGTAGTCCAGATTTGGGAAAACAATTTTAGATTGAGAAATTTTTTTAAAAGTCAATTTAATGTGATTTAAGCAAGTTTAAAATCAAGACTAAGCTAAATAATGTGATGTTTGACAGTAGAAAGCTTCCTGTGTTAATCATATTCCTATCCCCACCAAAAAAAAAAAAAAAAAAAAAAAAAAAAAAAAAAAAAAAAAAAAAATCAACTGAGAAGACAAGCATGTCAGCATTTTCTCAGTCATTTTTGTGAACTAATATTATTAAAAATAGGAAAGATGTAGGGAAGAGAATGAAGTATGAGTTTGAGTAGAAGGGGATAGATGAGAAATGGATGACTGGTTTTCACGTGCTAATACTGAATGATTAATAGCTATTCATTTGATACTAAACTTCTGCTTCTCTTATTATAATAATTGTAGTATTTGACCCAAGAGATAATAAATTTTTTTATTATCTCCAGTACTCATAAGTCTTCATCCTTTCTCAAACTTCAGTTAAATCTCTAATCTGACCTACTGTGTTGTAAAATGTTTGGACAGGACACACGACATAACACAGGATATGAGAATGTTTATCCCATCCTCTCTGTGACCTTCCTGCAGCTTCTTTTTTCCTGCAGCTTTTCTTTCCCCTGCTTATTCAAGAACTGTCTGTACTTTATCCCCCTTCGGCATTTCTTCAGCCCAGTATGGGGCCTGGAGCTCGTTCCAGCTCTGTTGCTGGGGAGAGCTGTTACTAAGGAGCATCAAAGACACTCAGGATTGTAGAAAAGGAAGGTAGTAGGCACTGTCTTCAAGAGTTTCAAGAGTGAAGTCCAGAGAGTCAAACATTGCTGGTTTTTTCATGTGTTGTTTCAAGGACACTTAAATAAAGTTGGTGGAAACATTCTGGAAAGCAAGATAACTTTAAAAGACCTGAAGACTGTGGAAACTGGAAGAGCATAGGAGGGAAAAGCCACTTAATATTTGTTCAGGTCTCCATCTCCTTCCCAGGTATCTGCTACATTTCCTCATGACAAACAGGATGCTTGGGAGCAATTTTTGATCGAATTCCATTCAGCCAAATTTAGGTAGGCTCAAGGAAAATACAAAATAAAGAAAGGGAGAGAGATTAAAATGAAATGTACAGATATTTCTGCAATGGCCTGACTTAGACATTTCTCATCAGTTTTTTGACTGTCTTTTCTCTTGCATCCTTAATGCTAAATGAGTCCCATACCATCTAAACTGCTCCTTTGTTATTTCTGGATGCTTTCATGAGCACTCCCTTCAGAGCACCATGGCTGGAGTGAACCAGCTATTGCTGTTTTCAGAGGGAACCAATGCAGGCCAAGCTGCAGCAGCTGTGCTGAGCCAGCACCATGCCACAGCCATTATTTTCACTTGAAAAGAAAGGGAACAGAGATTTAGTACCTGCGCTCCACCAATTGCCCGTATTTTCTTTTTTTTTGGATACATTCTTTTCCCTCTTGGTTCTCATTAGTGATCAAGACAAGTTCATGCAAAATGACAGCACACACTTGAGAATCAACAGCACTGCTTGTCATGAGGCAGAGGAGTGTTTTTGTGCTCCTGCAGTTATGTAGCTATACCAAGGAGAAAACATGAGTTGTTGTTAGTCAGTTCTTCATCTGTTCCTAATTAGAAAAGCATGCCTTCATGCAGTTCCCAACTTCATACTTGAATGAACATAATATATAAAAATCATGGTAGAAAAGTTGGTTCTCAGAAGTAACATTTTTTCTGGTGCTGTGCTCACCACTGTACAAAATTCCTATTTCACAAGGCACTTCCTAACTCAACATTTAGAATTATTATGATGCTATAATGCTATTTCAGAAAGACAATTTTACATATAAGCAATGAAACAATTAATCACAAACTTATACCTTATTACAGAAAGAGTTCTGTCCTTAAAGAGGTTTCTGTCATTTATTTTCTAATACTTATTTTCAAAAGCACAGTGGTTTCAGAAACCATTATCCTGTACCCTTTTCAAACTTAAGAGGATATCAATGGCCCAGGGACTGACTCCTGAAAGATTTTTTTTTTTTTCCTTATGGCTTCTTGGAGAGAAAAACAAACAAAAAAATATACAAATAAAAAAAAATTTTTACTCTTATCAACTTCCGAATTTTGTCATAACTCTGGCAAATCTTAGTTTGGGAATCAAGCATTAATTACAGAAATCTTAATTTAAAAAGAAAAATAATAAACTTCTGTTTCTTTATTAGAGGTGAAAAAAGTGAATCAATTGAAAAGGATCAAAACTTCGTAGGCAAACACAATGATATCACTTTATGAAGTGCATCTTTTTATTTTAAACCTCATACCACTCAGTCTCTTCACATTGATTTGTAGGTACTCATGTTTCAGGTTGGCAATAAGATTTAAAAATCAAGGCATTGGATAAAGGTTTAAATGTAATATCCACTAAAGAAGAGTGGGGAAAATAAAATCCACATGTCTGAGGATGATTGAGCGGATTTGGAGAAAAATATAAAAAAAGCTCTTTGAATTCTCACACTAATGAACTTAAACTAAATTTTTGATCACAAAAATAGGACGTGGTTATTCCATTTCCACCTTCATTTTTCACTTTACTTTCCTTTACCACTTCTGTGTTGTAGATGGTGTTTATAAAATGTCCTAGAAAAATTCAAGAAACTTCAATAGAAGCTTCTGTTCTGGTCTTTTGAGGAAGACTGCTCCTCTCCTCCCTTTAAGAAAAGATGGAGTCCTAACAAGGTCTCAGTGAAATGTTCTATTAAATATTCATAAAGATTTTGGATTTAATTAAGAAGAACACATTTTGGGGTCTTAACCTATCCCAATTCGAGAATTGCCTTTGAGATTTGTCTCGTCATTATCACACATCCTTTTAATTAGTAGGTGGACAATGACATGACTGACACTATTCTAGCAAGAAAGTGCTAAAAAGGGTTCCCACTAATTCGATGTAAAGCCCATGAGAGGATTTTAGCTATTTGCAAAGTAGGCACATCGTGGTAGTGGCAGAAGGAAAGTCGTCACTCTACTTCTACAATTCTAAAGCAAGAAAGCCCTTCTATAATAACAGAAGGTGAAAAGAAATGCTTCTATTAAAGTACACTGAATGAAGACAAAGAAATAATACCCTAAAGATTGACTTATAAAATGCTAAGTGAAGTTAGCAGGGCTGACAGCTTCATACAAGAAAATTACCCCATCACACCAAAATCTGAGGGAAAGGAGAGCATAAATGAGCAGTAGAACCTCTTATAGTATAGGGTGAGACAAAAGGCTTCTCATCTAATGCAGCCTATGGTTTTGAGCAGTGTCAACACTGAACCCAGACCTTGCTGTAATAAGTGGCTTCAAAGTCAGAAACTGCAGTCCAACCTACTTTTCATATGCATAGGACATTTTTAAATCAAAAGCAGCAGTATCAATTATTATCAGAAACTCCATCCAGCACATCAGGAAATACACCTGCTCAGAGAAAGAAGCATTGTCTTTAACTAAAGCACTTGCAGGCTACCCTCCTTTTCTTCCTTTAAAAATCAGATGTATTATTGGCATCAAATACAGAGACAAAGCATATATGAGGGCTGTGCAAAAATTTACGTAAGGAGTTACAGGCAAAACCCTGTAGTACTGTGAGAGTCCATATCACAATAATTGAAGATACTAGAGGCAAAAAAAAACCAGTAGAAAATATTTTAGTTTTGTAAAAATTGTTTAATTACAGGAGTAAAGCCACCTAATTGACATTCTGCACCCAAGTATTTCCCTAAGGCCTCGTTGGCTGCAAGGCAGTCGTCAGACAACAGCCATTCATTTATTTTCTCAGCATGATAAACTTCCTTTTAAAGTAAAAAATAATTTTTTAGCAAAAAAACATAAGGTTTTTATTAAAACAAAATGCTATTTTCATTTCAAAGTATAAACTCTGGCATAGAAACCCATAAAATACCTTTAGACCCCTTTGAACTTCCTACTTTATCTCTACTGCTGAAGATAGCATCCTGAGATTGTGATAATGCAAAGACCGTGTTCCAAATGGCAGACAGGCAGAGTAATATGCAAACAAGATTAGTAGCAGAATGCTACCATTATTCTCCAAAAAAAAGTACAAACAAATAATTTATTGTCTCATTATCTAGTTAGGAAAAATCTTTGCATCTCATAACTTCAGCACTGAAACATAAAAACATCTAGGCCAAAGCTGAAAATATAAATCTGTGTGTCTTTTTGCTGCATGCTTCTGTATAAGAATTTGTCTTAGAATGTAACCCAAATATCTACCAGTACTTCATTTTTTTGTAAAGGACAAAAGTGTGCAATAAATTTACAAATAATCCAAGAAGTGTAGGCCAAATAAATCCACCCACTCATTGCCCCATAACTCAGATTTCTAGGAAAGAATGCAAGAATTCTTACCTGGCTGATCAGACTTGTCCCTCTATATTGCCCTTTTCCATTTTCAATATCAGTAGAGAAGCTATCATACAGAAAGGTATATTTTTGTTTGTGCATAAATTCCTTTATTTTCTTAGACATAGTATATATTTATTGTTAGAGTGAAACTAAAGAAATTACTAAATGAGTGCAAAAGAAATATTGCCTGATTACCCTTCAATGAAAGTGTTTCTAGATTCTGCTACAGAATTTAAAAAGCCTATATTCAAGCATTTTAAATATATAAAACCCTGCAGCCAAACACCTAAAACCAAGCTTCTGATTTGCCAGAAGCCAATGAAACACAATATATGGACACATTAAAGTGGAAGACAAAACAGGTGGTCTCACTGCTGAATTTTTCAGTGTTCTGTACAAACAACAAGCTGTTCAGATAAATATTCACGGCTTATTGTCCAACGGGATCAAAGATGTAAATGTATGTGTTGAAATTTTTTTTCAGAATCAATGTTAGAAGCCTTCAAAACCACAAGCTGTGGAATAAATAATAAAGGCACAGTAATGAGAAATTATGACAAATTGTTGCATAAAAAAATATTTATCATATAGTGAGTAATTGCAAGTTTTCCATGATGCAATTTAGTATCATCAATATGACAGTGAATGCAAGTCTGAAAATACTGAAACTGTCAACAAGTGGTAAAAAAGTATTCTTGTGTGCTACCTGAAACTTAGGAGCCCTAGGTGGTAGAGTATTTCACAATGAGACTCTTAATAGAAACTGATACCAGCCCCAGAGCAGAGGGCAGAAAAAAACACCAATCAAAGCTGACCAAATAATGCTTTGGTGCCTTGGAGTATTGTGTAAATTACAGCAAGCAGATTTAGGTATTCCATTTAGAAAGAGAAATAGAAAGCTCATGCTTGTGCTAGAGAAAATGCACTAGAGAAAAATCGTTAAAAGAAATTTAAATAAAAGCAAATCAGAAGTACGTATCTACAAAGAAAATGTATGAAAAGGAAAATGTGGATGCACATAGTGTGATCAAACTGCAATTAAAGTACATATTTGGACAGGTTTTGACTGCTTCAGTGGCACTCTCATACAATGTTTGAAGTGAAAGAAAAAAATTTAAATGTGGGAAATAAATTCTAACCATGTAGCTGGGGGAAGAATTCTTTAAGAGCTACCTTGTTCATCTTCAGACAAAACACAGTCCTTGAATTCAGAAGGATTTCCTGAGCTGTACTGATCTCCCACTGACTTCAGCAGAAGGATTTGATGTGAAATCTTGCCAGCACCCTCCAGGTCCTGCCCATGTCCCCACTGTCCATGGACTCGAGCCAGCAAGCACCTGGGTGCTCTCAGGCCACCCCAGGCCTCTGTGCTGACCAAAGCTGCCCCTCAAGGTTTGATTTTCCTCGGCTAAGGGGTCTCTCCTCCGCGTGGATGACAATTTTCACTGAAGTTATACAAAAGGTGGTGCCTTTTGGATTTTCATCATTCTTCCAAAACAGTGGGGAAAAAAAGTAGACTCTGGAGTTGTTAGACAAGGATGACAGAAGAAAAGGTAAGGGATTCATCTGTTTAAATACTGGTGTCGAGTGCCATAGTTACCCCTTGAACACCCACAATACCCGCACCAGATGACCCAAACATGACCCTGAACCTATTGGACTCCATTCCCTGTTGCAGTTGCAGTTCAAAGTCAAATGGGAGTTTTCAATGCTTTAGGTATTGAAAATGATGGCTTTATTTCTTGTATAGTCAGTCAGATTTTTTTTTTTTTTGGTGGGGCGGAATATTGGAAAAATAACAGGACAATCTATAATTTATCTTATGGGGGGTTTTTTTGTTTACATTTTTAGATGCAATTCTAGGTACCAAACACTTCTTTATCTAGGTTTCAGCCCACTTTCTCATTTTCAGATGGGTATAATTCTATGGAGGACAACAACCATTATTTACTATTTTTCGTTCTTCAATGCTTTAAAATGCAACACGATCAAATGAAAAACTGAGCTATCATTATCTGCCAGCTACCCTATCCACTGATTTAATTCAAGATAAAAATAGCCAAATGGCTTTATATATGATAAAAAGTAGAAAAGGCAGATTTCTTATAAGACAGAAGGAAGAAACGATGATAAGTCAATCATGAGCACAGGAGATGAGAGCTAACATGTATTGGCGTGATGAAGACTGACATGCCCATTACCAAAGTGGAACAATTTTTAGCAGTAAAAAGATTAAGCATGATGGTGTGAAATAAAAAATTGACTATACTTCATAGAACGTGGAAGTTCAGAGGCTTCAAAAGGATTATTAAAATTTGCTGCAAAAGAAGCCTTGATGAGTAAAAAGAATCAGAGAGATTATGCTACTCCTTAATGTAAGAAAAAAATTACTAACTTATCTCTTCTCTTATTCTTCAGCAAAATGCAGAGAAATTATTTATAAGAAAGACTGAAAGTAGGAGTGGAAAAGAATAGTCAGATGCAAATTGCTGCAGAAGAAAATTACAGAACTGAAACATAATTGCCAGGAAAACACAAATCTCAGCATTGCCAATCAGCAATTTAGAACTTGAGGAAGAGTCTCTTAGCCACAGATAAAAAAGATATTAATTTTTTGAATATTATTTTCAGGAGTTGGTCATTTACTGCTGATCATCTTATCAGAAGCTGCAACAGGAATTATTTTATTCTAGTGCCTTCACAGGCCTTTCATTGGCCTTTCTGTTGGATGAAGCAACATCCAATGGAGTGAGCAGCAAGTCGTCTCTCTTCAGAGCATCATGTGAGTCCTCAGAGGACAAATGACACAGCTCCTTCTGCACTGACACTGCACCAACAGACTTCCACACCAATATGGCTTTTAAGACAGCTAGGGAGCCACACACTGGTAGGTGGAGGCAATATCAAGGGTTTAATTCAGCTTCAGAGATCCATCCATGAATGTTTATAACTACATTTATTCCCATTCATACACTGAAGACAAAGCTGGCTAAATGCATCAAAAAACATGACACTTATGCCATACTGATGATTTATACGAGCCCAGGTTCAAATATTTTATTCTTTCCACATTTTATACTTATCATTGAAGATTTGCTAGGCTGGATTTACAAGTCTTTTGGTGTAATATTTAAGCAAGACATCAGATTGTAGGCATTTCATTTCAAATCACAAAATTTTAATATATTCATTTACATTTTCCAATATTCTGTAGCACATATCAATATGGTACAAGCATTTCAAAATGTCCAAGAAACATTCACCTATTTTAGGGAAGTATTATTCCATACAAAAACATAATTATTTTCACATTTAATTTTTTTTTTCCAAATACTTATGAATTGTACCCAAATACTCAGCATCTTTTTAAGCCTATTTACTGATAAACTGCAACAACAGCATAAAAAATGCACTCCTTTCAGTGGGATATTGATCTAAAAAAAAAGATGGTATAGGATGGGATTAAACTGGTTTAGTATCAAATCTACACTTGAGCTAATCACACACAATTACCTTTAAGAGAAGCTCATAGATGTAGTTAGAGTAGGGCAGGGCAAGAGTTGTGGCATCCTCATGCTGACATCTAACACAGAACAAGCGAACCACGTGCTAGTTCTCTTAGAACACTGCAGAAGGACCATAGTGCAAATATCTTAACCATTTACAACAAAAATATTTAACTGCCTAAATTTAGGGTTGATGTCTCTCATCCACAGTGTCTAGCAGGCAACTTTCTGTTTGTTTCGATTAATTTTGTCACTATTTGTTGCAGAGTTGCTAATGCCCAAAGAGCATGGCTGTGGGTAAAGATAGAATGAGTGTAAAAACTCCAGTTGTTCTAAACCTTGTACTGGCCATAGATCATCAGTGCTTGACAGCTCCCATTTCTGTGGAAGTTTGCTACCCCCTTATGCCTAGGTCCGTAAGTTAAAAATGTGGGCTGAAGGAGAGATAAAACTGCAGAGATATTGCCCTCTGGATTTCAGAGAGCACATAACTATTACCTGCAGCAAGAACTTTGTGTTTTGCTGAAATAGATGTTAAAACTATTTTTTGAATCATGGCACTCTGGAGATATTTTTAAAACTGGGATTTGCTTCAAGTTATATCTCTTAAAAACCAGTGAACAAAACCATAAAAGGACAAAAATAATCTTAGGTATTTCCATAAATAACAGCCTTTTCTATGAGATCAGTTTAATGGCTTTCAATGAAACTTTGGTTTATATTACTATTAACAAATAAGGAAAACCTTCAAATTGGAAAAATACTGGGGAAAAATCATTTACCAGAAGGGACACAGTTGTATCAACTGAAACTGTCCAATTGGCTTTTTAGCTGTCAAATTTTCAGTAATGATGATACTTTGATTTGTGTGTGTGAGGTAACTGTTGGCCTGATGAAACAGTTGCCTTAATCATGTTCCTAAACCTACTAAAACCAGGCTGAAACAAGCAATAGCAAATACTTATGCAAAGCACTGTATTCTTTCTCACTTTTCAAGCTTCTGGGTGAAGTAACAAATTTATTTGTGTGGGTCTTCTGTTTTTTAAACACTCTCAGGGACAATTAATGCCCAGGCATTGTGTTAACACCAGTTTTCCAGTGGTTGATCAGTAGCATGCTGCAGAGTGCTACCACTACTAGCACTGTGGAAGTGGTTTGGGATAGTTCTCTTAGGAAAAAATAAGTTTAAATTAATGAATGTAGTTCATGACAACTAAACCTAAAGTACACTTGTTTTCTCAGAAAGGGGATCGAGCCCCTCTAAACCTACTCCAAGCTGGGATGCACCCACTCAAAGGATTGTTCCAGCCCAATGAGGCAAGTACAGCCACATGCATAAGAAATGTGTTAGTTCTAAGTAAAGACAAAATATTTTCTATTTGAACAGGCAAAAGAGAATTTTTCAGAAAGTTCTGATAGATTCAGGTTCAAGATAGAACCTGGGTGTTGGTCCTCACAGCATATATTATTGCCTGACATTCCCTACTGTGTAATACTGTGTATTACTGTGTAATAAGAGAGTAAGGCTAAAACTCTGTCTAGTTAAAGGTAGGTGTGATCTAAGCAGATCTCAGGAGGAATAAATAATATTTTATTTCTTTACATAGTATATGTCCCAATTCTATTGTTTCCAAATGAGACACTCTGTAACATATGAAGTACACATTTCTTTTTCTGTAATTTATTACTTTAAGAAATAACATGATAGATCTTAGTCAAAGCGCAGTGGCTGACTTGCATTTCCGGAATAAAATTTTTTAAATTATTCTTTTGTTCATAGTAACTTTTTTACTAACTGAAGAAACAAAAAATATCAATTTAATTGGATCCATATAATGGAAGAAAATATCTGCTCCAACTAATTTTTGTTGACATTTCCTGTCATTCAGGCAACATACATTAATATTTGGTGGTAATATATTTAAAAAAATAACCTTTATCTATTTCTTTCTCCTCTGTTTTCAGAAGGCTATAAAGCTTTGATCTTTCTCTTTGCTTGTTACAGAGATGGGGGTATAAAACCTATATCGTAGTCTAATATCAATACATGAAAATTCAGCTACCACAAACATCTTCCTTAGATGGTGAAATGTTACAGTTCATCGTGCCTTCCTGTGGTGCCTGTGACTAATGTAATGCAATAGTGATGATTAAAAATATACAAGAAAGCTGGAACTTGATAAGCACAGGAAACTTGTCTCATTAAGTCACTTTGGGTTTCTCTTTTTCTCCTACATAGTTGATGCTACTTTTGGAAACACACCGGTAGTGTAAGCTCAAGATACAAGCAATTATAACAGGGCATGTTATTAAGAATTATTCATTCCTATCATGAAGAAAAAGTAATTTTCGTGTCATGATGCTTGAAACCTTTCTGCAGTTCATTAAGTCAATAAGAACACTCTCTCTAGATGAGGAGAATAAGTATTTTCCTCTCTGCATGAGGAAAATAAATAAACAAAAATAACTTTCAACAGCAGCAGCCTTGCGATCAATCCACACATTGACTTTGTGTCATGATGTGAAGATTGAAGAGAGAGAAATGTTGTGCTACTGAATTATGTTCCTAGATGCTCTGAACACCTGAGGACCACAATAGCACATAGCCTGCAAAGATGAGGGATGTTCCTGTCGTGTCACTTCTGGCTCTGTGGGGAGAAGAATGCACACTTAGTGCTTTTGCCAGGCTTTTTTGGGTTGCTGCTACCTAACCATAGGCAGGATTTGGATACCAAAGGGAACAGGTCAGACCTCTCACTACTTCCCAGGCAGGTTCAAGCGGGAAGGTAGAGGGCTAAGCTGGCATGACAGTAGGTATGGAAGTGAAGGCAGAGAATGGGGTTTATAATTTTATTTCTTATCCAGTGGCTCACTCTGCAATAAAACAAATCACTACTATTCATATCAAGGCAGAGGGGGAAAGAAATAAGGTGCTTCCAGGTAGTTTTCCTTTTGACTCTGAAATGTCCAGGAAAGTCTTGGGATAAACTTCCTCTAAAGGCTGTAGAAGCTCCCACATTAAACTTTGGGGAACATCTCTAGTGGACTAGCCAAATCACTATTTGTGATTTGGCCAGTATTACATCTTTAACGGCAAAGAGCAGAACTGAGAATTCATTTCTGTAGAATTAACAGAATAGAAATCAAAAGCCTCTTCACTGCCCACTTAAATGATGAGTAATTTTTATCAACTGCAGCAGTGATGTACAGGTTTCAGAAATTGATTCTGAGAAGAAAAGAAGAAATTGTAGCTTGGGGAAGACAGGATGTATGAATGCAATAATATTTTTCTTCCCTAAATGTTTTTATCACACACTTGAGCAATAGGAGGAGTCAGTCTTCTCTCAAGTAGAGAATATGGCATCATGTTGTGGTTGGTTTAAAGGACAACAACTTTTTTTCTCCTTCCTGGGGGGGTTCTTTCTTTTTCTACTTCCGCCGGGACACGGTTTCCAGCAGAGGTGAGGAGCCCATGGATTGGCTAATTTTAAGATGGGCACTTCATGTAGCCACTTGAACATTAGGGGCGTCTTTGCGAAGCTTACATTTTTAGGAGCGGAAAGTTCAGAAACTCTCTTCGACTTCCGTCCGCGGGGAAGGTAACTCCGGCGTGGCCCTGGCCGGCCGCTCCGGGCCTCAGGGCCTGGGGGCCGTGCCGGGGCTGCGGCCGGGACCCTGCCGGTTT
>VZTR01020465.1:227389-238951 GCA_013400775.1 Chaetops frenatus
GGCGGGAGTTCACAGTGATATGAACTCCACGAGAGACTTGTATTTCTTGTGGGAAAATCTCCATAGTGAGACAAGAGAGACTCTTCTTCCAATTGGACTGATGAAAAGCCTATTTCAAGAGTGGTAAATTGACCAAGGATTTTCTAAGTTTGTTTCTCTATGTTGTTGATGGGAAAGATGGTGGTAAAGGAAGATAAAGGGGGAGTTGGGGGAAGAAAAAAACACCTGGGGGTTGATTTTGATTTTGTTGTTTTTTTGTTAATAAACTATTTTTATCTTTGAAGTTTAGGCCTGTTTTGCATTTCTCTTAATCCTTATTCTCATGAAACCACTACACTACACTCTTGCCTGGTGTGAGCAGGCGAGCAGGTGAATGTGAAACCGCTACATTAAATGGTGTTTCTGCCCGGTTTCGAACAAACCCATGACACATCACTATTTTAATGTTAACAATTTAACAGTTTTATTCAGGCAAATCACTGATTCTGGAACAGGTTAGTAGATACATGGGGGAGCTTTTAACCTGATCCTACCTAGGCACAGGTCAAAGCACAACAAATGGCAAGTCTAAGAACCATGATGCATCAAGGACTGACACACTCAGTTAGTGTGATATTGAGGAAGAGGCTGTTGGGAAAAATTGGAGTTGCAGAAAATACTGATCAAAAGCAAATGGAAAAGATAAAAATAGCATGTAAACTACATTAGCACAAAAGACCTAGACCACAAACATCTCCCTTAGATAGTGAGATTAGTTACAGTTTGGCCCTGCTTCCAAATGTAACCATTTCAGTAAACATGCGCCAAAAGTCACTTGCAATTTTGTCATGACTGCTATGATGGCTTTCATTCATCCAGAATTTCTGGGACATGTCAGCAGCCTTTCTTCAACAGAACAACTATGCAATAGATTCAAGTAGATTCCTGCTTGGAATATGGACTTTCAAAATTTATTTCTTTTTCAGAAAAACTGAATTTAAAATCACAACATGCACATAACAGGAGAATAGAGACAGAAAGAGGAAGGGGGAACAACATTTCTTGGATTGTGATGTTTTAGGAAGGAACTCCCAGATTAGATTTAAAATCCCTCATCAGCTCGACTGCATCTGTCAGCCTGTTCTCTCAGAACTTTCTAAACTGTCATTATTTCCATTTTTTTCAGATAGGGAAATAGGCCATAGAGGTGAAGCTGCATTCATAGACCAATAACACCAAACCAGTAACACCAGTGGCAGTAGGTACTATTACTAATATAAAGGTTTTAAATTCAGTCATTACAGCAATACCTCTACTAACTACTTGATTTTTTTACAAGTGAACAAGAAATAGTTTTCATCTTTATTAAGGTATTTATCTTACCTATTTTCTTGTTGTGAAAAAGCCAGTTCCTAATGCGAGAGGAACAAAAACAGAAGGATTTAAAAAAATATTTATTTCTACCACCTTAATAGCTTTTCTTCATTATTAGCAACAGCAATTTCTTAGAGCAGTGCAAAACACAAAGTCTTCAATGTGACATTTTAGGAAAGATAATTTCAACAGTCTCGCTTTGCATTTTGGTTCAAAAATTTGCTTGGCTCTTACAGGCATCAGTTAGCCTTGAGCAATTTGAGTGCAAGCTTCAAACTAGAACAAAATTCCAAAGATTTCCCTCTCTGTGTGTAGTTATATCATAAAACATTAGGATGAGTTTTCTGAGCGTCACTGTAAATTACAATTTTAATATAAACATGCAATTGCTGACAAGCACTGCCCTGCACATGCCCTTAATTTATGGAAAACTGCTAATGACCTGTGGTAATCTATCCAAAAGAAGTGGCATATGAGAGACAGCCCAGAATTCAGCATTTTGTTTCAAAGTCTGCAGCTCTGTCGCAGCGTGAAGCACCTCTGCTATGCTTTACTAGTGTTACATTAAATAATGGAAGCCATTAAACACTCAGAAAATTATCCCACACTGCTAAATTTAACACTTAGAAAATAATGCACCACTCCCAACTCAGGCAGCAAAGAATCCAGTGAAAAAAAAGTGCTTTTGAATGGAGCTTTGACAACACAGTTTCAAGGAAACGTAAGTATCAAAAAGGCTATATTACAAAATGTTTTCCTGTTAAATTTTGTCAAATCTAATTAACTCATCTTTTTCACTTTTTAACTATTGTAACTAGCTGCTTCTTTTCTTTTAAAAAAGATATCAATAATTGATTCATTCTTCTTTATTCCCCCCTACTCTCAGTTCCCCATAAAGTTATATTTTTTGTACCAATCTCTTATGCCTTATTTTCAGAAACTTCAGTCACCTGCTTGTGAGAGGCAAGTTAATCAGCTATTAAACATATTTTTTTACAGCAACTGTGTATCCTAAGCCAAATAATAGTTTAAAAAAAAATAGTGGTATATCCTTTGATACATAAGGATTACCTGTATAGCAAGTAACATTTAGGAAAGAAATAAAAGTAGTTTTGGAATGTGTTCCCAGGCAATGAATCCCCATTAGTAATAAGGGCAAATTAAAAACTCTTGGTGAAACCCATCTTTTGAAATCTGGCATGTCCCACATCCCTGGCCTTCATTCTCCTATTTTCATTCACTCAAGGTAAATGTTAAAAAAAAATTAAAACTAGAACCCCTCAAATCACACAACCCTCTTTAACACTAAAAGAGCTGGACTCTGGGCTAGGAGATATGTTACAATTTTTGGAATGCAACAGTGTGGGAACACTGAAGAAAAATAGTTTGAAGTTGAAGGGAGTCAAGAAAAACTGGATAATCTGGAAAAAAAGTCTGCCACACTGGCAAACTAGGAGACAAATATGCATGTTTCAGCTGTGGGGGGAATTAAGAATGATCAAACCTTGTTTTGTTGGAACTTCACTACAGGTGTTCTGCTCTACTGCACCTGTAATTGCCTCATCTCTCCCTTGGCTGACCAACGCTCAGGTGATGCCCTTGGCACCCTACCTTCACTCCTGGCTGCATTTGCTGCTTTCTGGCCCTCCTAAGCAAAGAGGTGGTGGCTGCTCCACAGGCAGGGGAGAACTGGGTACCTCTGGGAGGGAGTCTGGAGCCAGTAGCAGAATAGTGATGAAAGACTGGGAGTGAGGAGGTGAATTATGCAGTTTTTACGAGCATGTTGTGGACATGTCAGCATGCCTGAATCTCTCAGGAATAGATATCCCTGATATCTAACCCCATCTGGTTCAGTGAAGGGAAGCACTGCATTGGGACAGGATGCAGATACCTCACTCAGAGGAAGTGTAAGGATCTGTCCCCTACCTGAGCTTTGAACATGGGACATTACCCCAGCCAGAGCAGCTCCTTGTGTGTAACACAGCTCCAGCTGCTGTTATTTTCTGTCATGGTATTTTGCTCCTGAAATCATCTAGTTGGCAAAGATAACAATCCAAATAATATTTAAACAGAATCTACAAACTGCAGGAATAGTTAAAGGGATGTTTTAAATTATACCTGTAGTAGGTATGGAAAGAAATCTATGAACCAGTTGTCTTTGGATTATATCTGAAATAAAAGTCTACTCTAGAGAGAAATCTGATTGTTACTTCCTAATCTTGTGAGATATTTTAAAGATAAGATTTAAAGTACAAAATAAAGATAAGATACAATGAATAGATTAAAAAAAATCCCATTTAATTGTTCCTTCTTGACTGACATGCTGAACAAAGACAAGAAGAAAAAAAAATAACATTACCTATGTATTGAAATCACTGAATGGCTGTGTCCAAAAACCTACAGTTCTTGTTTGACAACAATTATCTTTTATTTATTTCCTTTTTTGTTTGTTAGTTTTCTTTGTTTGGCTAGTTGGTTTAAGCTGGGGGTTTTGCTTGTTTTTAATTTTTCATCCTGATGAATGAGACTGATTTACTCAGAACTGATTTCATAACAGGAGAAGGACACACAGGGCAGGCAGTCACTAAGAAAGTTTTTTTAACACCACTACCGTGCCAAACTGCAAGATAGCATTGGTGTCTAGATAAATGTCCCCTGGGGACAAGGGTGCAAATTCATTTTAACTTGTGACCCACACCAGATCTGAATTCAAGCTGGTACCTGAACATACTGACCTGAGAGGGCTCCTCATACGCGATTCTGCCCCACTCTCCTCAGAGCACTTAATTTCAGCCGTATCAGTGAGGTCTTGGCTTTTAAGCCTCAGTCGTGCCTGCAATAACTCCTAACAGCTCGAAAGCTTTCTACTGCATAAGATATCCCCAGACCTTCCACATGACATTTTCTTCACATCCTTTCATGTAAGATTCCCTGGTATAAGGAAATGGTTGAATAAACATTTCACTGTGAAATGAGTGTGAGTAAGCAGCCAAAGTGGGAAATGTAAAATGAACTGAGCCATAAACATTCACACAACTTACTCAAAGAGAATTACATCACTAGTCTAGTCTACTGCTCCTGTGTTAGCTGTCACTTAGCAGGTATCAGTTATATTAAGGTGGCTCCCTCCTCAGAGTAGCGATTATCTGTTAATGTCTTAATGAAATACACCTCAAACATCCCTGTGCAGACTCAAAATATAATTAGCAATAACTGGCTCCAATGTAAACATGTAAGAACTATCCAAGCAGTGCATTTTATTTTCACCATCACAAAAGCTACTAGCTTCTTTTTGCTTATTTTAAACTTTTTGGGCTAGGTCACAAGTTTTTTGCTGGGGTTGACAAAGACAGAACGTCTTAATTTACTCACGGAAACCAGCGGAACTGTTAATGTATTTTAAACAAGCAACTAAAATAATTTCTTTGCAGATGTACCCTACTCCTCTTTTCTTATGGGAGTTAAGACAGACATAAACCGACAGGGTGAGATAGTGACAAAGAATGCATATTCAAACACAGCTGTGTCTGTTCATAATTTTGTTCATATTTAAACACAATTTAAATGGCATGCATTATGTATTTTAGGGAGGTATTTTCCCTACAGATAGCAAATTCTGCAATCCCAAGAAGCTCAGCACAGCTGCACATAGCTCAAGCCAGTACACATTTCAGATGAAGCTCTTTATATAGAATGCAGCCCCATTAAGCAAACTCACTACAGAACTGCCCTTAAAGCTATTCATTATACATTAGGTGGTGTATACAAGGAAAATAAACCAGGTTTTATTATTTAACATCTACTTAGTGTTTAAAAATGCATGCTCCATGTTTGGAAAGTTTAAATGGCACTCAGGCTCCAAGCACTAAGTCACATGCAGTACTTTTGTGACTCTCAAAGTCAAAACACAAAAGAAATGCTGCTTAGCAGTTGTTTGTGTTTACCAGAACCTTGAGAGATTTAATAGGGTGGATAGCTGCCAATAAACTTAATCTCTAGCTCAGTAAAGTGTATTTAAGATACTGCAAGTATTGCAACACATCAAATTTTCATGAGTTATTTATATCACCAACATGACCTAAGTTTTTCAGCAAGTCACAGAAAACTACATTGCACTTCCTTAACGAATTTGATTGCATTTTATTGTTTCCTGTTCATTCTCGTTGCTTTAAATGGATGTTGATAAGCAGACCACCTTATGTGATACTTCTGCAGTTTGAATAGTCCAGTATAGAGTACAAAATACGATCAGCTGCCAAAGTAAATCATTGATTATCATTAAAATCATGGAAAATCACTGATCACTAAGACAGGTCAGAATCCACAGCTTCAGTGGAAGGGTTGTCAGAACTGAAGAATATTAGATTATAATTTGAAGCATTACATGCACACAGAATAAACTGCAAACTGTCAGAAATCTCATTACACGAGTGCAGATCTTTCAGGGTATCTGCTGAACGATGGATTTATTCACAACTGAAGGAGCAGCTGACTCAGCACATCAACCACTCCTGCAATCTTTGCTCTATAAAGGTGTGAATGTTTTAGAGATATTTGACACTTGTGAAGCTGGACACCTGTAATTTTTGTGGTTTGTAGCAGCTAATATGTTGTTCTTCTAGCTTTTAACTTTTATTGCCTCCAAGATACTCAATCCCAAACCTTGACAGCTTCCAATTTGCAGCTGAAGTCACATACTGCATCCAAATCTCTCTCCATTAGAAGTGTCTTTGTTTAATACCTTTGTAGAACCTGTGTCCTGTTTTTAAAGCACATTTTGCTGTCATAGGTATGTGCATCTAATGTTAATTTCAATGGCATTGATATTTTTAATCTTAAAGTCATGAATGAGAGTAGAAACTTGAGGGAGCTTTACTGTATGATTATTTTCATTAATATAAGAATTCACAAGTCTGAAATGAAAATATCTATTTACTGCAGTAATTTGAAACCAGAAATTTATATACAGTATATGGTTTGAACTCATCAACCTGAGAGGCCAATTGTTCTATGACAATACAGAGGCCTCTTCTTTCAGGGAAGCAGTTTATAATAGATGTTGACACTATATTTTGATAGTTTTGATGGGAAAGTTAAATTGGAAAAATAAGCTGAACTGAAATATAGTTACATTTACCAAACATTTTTAAGACTTTAAATTTTAAAACCCCAATGAAGCTGGGTTTCCTTATATAATATGGAATACTGGATAGAATAAATTGCTACAAAGGAACTCTCTAGAGGGAAAAAACAAGATCAAATAAAATTATGAATAATATAGGTGAATAAAGTAGTTTAAACCTTCAGAAAAATATATTTTATATTTTTCATCACAAGTCCATCTCCTTTAGACTTCATCTAGTAATGGTGGGGGAAAAACAGAAGGTCGGACTAGTGCAGGTGAGAATTTAAGACAAATTTTCTATATTTTCACAAGTGTCAAGATACTAAACACCATTTTATACTGAGGAAACTGTCCACATGAAAAATGCATTCAATACAAAGACAATATTGGTTACTTCAGAATGCCATTTATAGTTGTAACATTTGATGCTATTGACATAACCCAATTTATTAGGCTTATCTACAGCACCACTGAAATATGCAAACCTTGAAAGAGAAACTCAAAATCTTCCAAGTTGATGCTTCACTTAGAAGCTTGGGAAGAAAAGGAGAGAAACAAAGAAACCACAGGAAAAAAAGCCAAACATATAGGGAACAACAAAGAACAGAGCAAAAATTAGAGCTATGTCCAGTTCTATTTCTGCCCATTATCTATAAAATACCACCTGGTATAGCTTTACTGCACTTAAAGCTTTCTTTTTTAACACACACTTGCCCAGCTCCAATCCCACCCTGATTTCCTTTGATTACAAGTGTTCTTGTTGGGATGAAAAAACCCAGTGATTTAAAGAACAGAAACACAGGATCTCTCAACTGGTTGTTGAATTCAAAGTAGTACAGCTAAAATTTCATCCCCATGACATTTGATTGCCCTATTATCATGGTATGTGCTTCAAATTTCTGATCCAGACCAGCAGAAAACACTTTATTTATTAACAGTATAAAGCACTGAACAGTGTGAGAGTTAGCAGATTGACACACAGAATCAGAGTGAACGTGACAGCTTTCCACTTCAAGTTCAGATATCCCAGAGGGTAAATTAAAGGTTTTTCTATACCAAAGAATAAACCTCAGAAAATACTTTGGCTGTCATTGAGCTTAATATTAGGCTATGGAAAAGCTGAGCAAGATCTGTGACAGAAATGTTTTGTGAGGCTTTCGTTTGTTACTCAACAACAGGGTTTACATTTTACCTATATTTTTCACATCAAGTCCAGAATTTGAACTGTAGCTTTCAGCGAGCCTTGAGAAATTACAGCAGATGTTCATTTTCCTACCACATTTTTTGCTTGAAGCCTAAAATTGAAACATTGTCAAGAAAGGTACTTAGGCATTCTTAAATCTTATTTTGGGAGTTATTTTGGGAAGTAAAAAAACGTCAGTAGCTTTTGATTGTGTTGCCCATTTACCCAAAGCGTAATTTACATTGATGAAACTTCTCACATGCTTAAATGGAGGTTTCCCACATTGCTCACCTGTGTGTGAATTGTTGGGGGAAGGAAGAAGGGACAATTTTTGATTTGCAGAGAGGTTGTTTCTTTCCTGCATCTCATCACCTTGCTTCCTTCAGAAGAAGCCAGGAGAGGATGTTGTTAACATCAATGTTGTTATTTCCTCTTGAAGTCACTCAGTGGTTGATTTTTAGCCAAACAAGCTTCTGACTGACTCTCAGTGTGGTCACATGAATGCTCAAACCCATGCCCTTGGCACAGAAATGGGATTGTGGCTGAAAAGGACAATGTAGGAAAGGTTGGTGCTCCAATAAGTGCAGACCAAGACAATGGGACAAGGCTCAAAGCTTAAATGTAAAGCTGGCCCTGCTTCCAGTCAAGTACTGACATTAGTGAGTTCCAAATATATCTTCCAGCCCCAGCTCTACTCCAGTTGCCACAGAGCAGTGTCCTCTGGCTCATGCAGACTGATCTTTGCTTGCCTGGGCAGACTCAATGCATTTCCAATTCTGATGCCTTTTCCCTTCTCCTTTCACTACTCATTTCTCTTTTTTCCTTACTCATTTCACCACACACGGAGCATGTTCCACCCTCCTACTCAGGCACACTGTAAGACAGCCAGCATCTCCTTTTGAACAATCTCTGAATAAGGTATCAGAGGCACACAAAGCTACAAAACTACTCTGAGTATCTGTTAACAGCTGAAATATTCCAGAAATGTGAAAGACAACAAAGAAGGTTTAAAGTATCACTTCCATTTCTGGCTACTAGAAGTAAGTTCAAGAGAGAAAGGAAGACAGCCACAGGACACTGCTGTTGCAATCAACCAGTTCTGAAATCGCTTCAGCACACTTTTAAATGGACACTGTGAAGAGTAAGTGAAGATAGAAGGAGTCTCTGACTAAAGACTGAAAAGATAACCATGGGGTTTCAACTTAATCTAGAAGGAATCTGATAAAAAAAAGGTGTATGGGACAAAATTAATCTTTATGGAAATAATACATTTCCCACTCAAGTATCACTAAGCCAGAGATGAAGTTTATGATGTACAGAGCAACCTATAGTACTGCAAACATGACAAAATCCCAGAGCAAGAAAGAGAAGCAGAAGTATTTCTAGAGGTTAGCACTGGAGTTGAGACAAGACAAAAGGCTGCACAGAACATTAAACTGTATGACAGATTCATAAAACAAGAACATGCACATAACTTAAAACTAAAATAATAAAGAGGCTCCGTAATTTCCCAAGCAAATGCAAACATTAGCAGTAAACAGCACAAACAGGACTAGAAAGAGCATTATTACCATACTGGAAGGAATGAACAACACAGCACCACAAAGTGAACGGGCTATCAATTTTAAAGAATGCAGAATATTAACTTCAAATTGGACACAGATGAAAAACCTGGTGTTATCAGGACACAGTAACTTACTTTTGAGAGAAAAGCTGCAAGAAAACAGATTAAATTCAAATGCTATAATAAAGTTTATGTTTTCAACCAAATAGGTTTATGAAATAAATGAACAGGAAACTAAACCAAGGGAAAAGGCACCATTTCTACAGAGCATTAGCAAAGATGGAGAACAGTATCACAAATAGAGTAAAAGATTCGTCATGATCTGTGTTTCTCACTGGGAAGCCCAAAACAGCTATGTGAAGAGTTGGAGGCTGTTCCTCAGGGAACATCCCAGGAGTGGGCATGAAAGGGCCCAACTGCTTCATGTTCCTTGGGCACAGAGAGCAGGTGAGGTTTTATTGTGTGGGATTTGCCAGCTGAACTTGGGACATCTGAAACACAACCAAGGAAGAACCTTGCTACTGGCTTGTGAACCACTGCACCAACCTTATACCAATTCCCAATGTGGTTCAGCACTGCCTGTTTCATCCCACATAACTTGTCTCTACATCAGAATTCCAACCACAATGAAACAGGGCTTCCAGGGATGCTCAAACACAAAAATGGTACAACCTTTACTCCGTTTATCACACAATGCCATTTTATTTTCAATGCTTTTTAAACAAACCCCAAAAATTCCATTCTCAGATTCCAACCAACCAGAAGTGACAATAGATAGGTAACTACTATGTGAAGTACATGTATCCATAGGATAAGTACTACTTCTGTGCAATAATTTCTTTAATATCTGAGGTTTTAAAAATAGTTAATAGGACTTTTATTTAAATAAACATTATTTTGTGGTCAAAAGTTTTATTTGGATGTGTTTGGAATGCCAGTACCACCCAAAGAGGACTCAGTGAGGGGGTAATTGACCTTGTCAGCTAAAAGCAGCCTTCTTTGGAACACTTAACTCATAGATGCAGTCAATTACCCTCAGGTAATACCTGCTTTAGGGGTTTTATTGCTCTGTCCCTTTGAAATGAACTAGATTTACTGCCTAAGTTAGATCTCTTTTGCCTGGAGTTCCCAAAGCATTTTAGTATAATTTTAGCAATATTAAAATTCCATCCGATTCTAGTATTAGGCTTTAAAAACAAAGCCATTGACATACGTGTTTCAGAGCAATCAAATATTTATGAATCTTGCAAGTATTTTTGTCTGTAACCCTGAATTTGTTACTATGTATATCAGATTTATAGGATCAATAGCTAATTTTCACTTGTTGCATTGTAAGTGTACTGGACAAATTGTCTTTATACCTCATAATTGGTGGGGAGAGTCTTTGGTTTAAATCAGAATTCCTGGCGGAGCAAAACCAGGGCACGGAAGTGTGCTGTGGTTTGTAACACTGTCACCAACATGGTCTCTGCCCAGGAATCTTAGAGAGTTTGCATTCAGTGCTGAGAAATCCCTGCTGACACATCAACAGAACTAAAAGAGAATATATGGAATATAAAGCCCACGGCTCACACATGGTGCCTGTGTCTAGTACTTGTTCAGCACAATTAAAAACTTCAAAATTCTTTTTTCTCCAAAGGAAAGGCAGACAGATTCACATGGTTTGACTTCAGAAAAAAGTACTTTTGCTCCTTCTTAATTTCAACTCGTATGTAGTTATCCCTTTTTACTCTCTCTTTCCTTAACCTTTTTTTCATTTTCTTTTTCCCTTTTTTTTTAGTTTGGCGAAAAATTGCAAATCTATACTTAAGTCTTGAAGAAGCAGTCTTGACTGCACAGAAGAGACGAGCAAACCAGCAACTGAATTAAGAAGGTGCTAACTTAATTGCTTATTACCAAGACATAAACAATTCGTGTTAATGCAAGACTCCATTTTCATTACAGCTAAAAAAGAAAAGCAAAAACATAGAAAGATTCAGAGGAAGCAGAAGAAACTTTCTACACTTGCAGAGAATCAGTGTACAGAATTGCAAGCAGTCCAGTATTCTTTCATTAACTCCTAATTAGATAGTTCTGTAAAGAAGAATGAGTACTGTTGGATTATGCATCCTACTGCAAGTCCCCAGACACCCCCTGTATTGTTTATTTTCACAGAAGCAATAGGATTTAATTCTACAGTAATTACTTACCAATTTTCCTCCAGAACAGAAGTCTATTACACTTCCCACTAAACGGAAAATGGATTCTATCAAGTAGCTGCTGCCTTGCAACTTACTGATAANATCAACATCAAATATCTAGCAATATTTTTTTAAAAATGCATTTGAAGTTTTTCCC
>VZTR01020466.1:0-57115 GCA_013400775.1 Chaetops frenatus
TCACCTTGTATCCTAGGAAACACAGTGAGAATTTTATATGTGATCACATTTTTATCCATGTTATGAAAAAAGCAGATGGTAATTAGGTGCATTATTCATAGGAAAGCTTGTTGAGCGCAGTGTCTGTATGGTTCCAGCTTCGATTAGAACTTGTTTGGAAGAACTACTTCATACCTTTCAATTGCCCCTCATTAAGTGCAATCATTACTCTTCTGTGGTCCCAGTGTGCTTTAATTTGTGCAAACCAGCATCCACAATATTATATAGAAAAAAAACCCAGCAAATTTCTGGGGTCCCTTTCATTCTACTTGACATCAGTGTGATCTTTCTGTCCATCTGAATTCATTATTATTTATTGCAGTTGCAAACGTGCCTTGTGAGAGACCACTTGGCAGCAGGAGAGGTGCAGAGCTGCCATGCTTCAGGGACAGCACCTGACCCATTGGAAGAGACCAATTCACCTACTTAGGCAGAGGAAAGGATGCCGAGAGCACACAGAAGCTGGGCCACTTTCTGTGAGAAGGGCAGGTGTCAGGATTCCTGCATCTCCAAGCTTTCCACCATGGACAGAGTGACAGAGCAGAAGAGGCACAGCCATGCTGCAACAACAACAAAGTGTTTTTACTAGAACTTCTTAGCTCAACAATGACAGGGAAGTAGGACCCACCACACATAAGTGCCCTTGTTTCTCACTGAAAAAATCTTGTCAGCCTAGCCCAGCCTTGCACTCAGGCTTTCTCCAGAGACTTCTCTGTAAAAGAAACCCAAGAAGTCCTCACAGATGGCACTCAGACGTGGAGATCTCCATATGGAAAATATTTTTGGAAAGACAAATAACTGTAACTGGGTCAGACAAGGAGGTTTTTTTCATACTGCCCCTGAAAATAAAGAGGGATAAGGCTATTGTTTGTCTGCTTATGCTACACAGAGGCTTCTGTAACCTTCCACAGCATGCTACAGAGGGCACATAAGGATGTTCAAGTGTATATTAACTCTTGTATAGTGCAAGAAAACGTGTGTGTTTGAGAGAAGGGTATTTGATCTTATCAGTACTGTAGATGCCTGTGTTATTTATTTTGTGGTTTGGACATTTGCAGCTTCTGCTACGTCATCTGTATTTGCTTCTAAAGAAAATTATTTGAGCAGTTCCCTTAATGACAAACTAACACTCTAATGTCTTCTCTCTCCTCTGCAGTAGACAATACTCTTCGACAGTGCCAACTGTGTCCTGCAGAAATAGATTGCTTTGAAGTAGAGCTCAATAAACAGATGTGAGGGTCCAAATAAACCTGGCAAAGTATACACTTGACTAAACAATGCAACAGCATATTTGAGACCTTTTTTTTTCTGCATTTAAAATGTTTGCCAAGTCCCTGACTGATACAGTAGATAGGGTGGTCCTCAAAGATTCAACATAGCCATCTTCAACACTGGTCTCCCAGAAGAAAGGCAACACAAAATTGCCATAAAATCAAAATAATTCAAATTCAAAATCTCTGGTTTGCTAATGATAAAATAGAGGAAAAAAACTGTGCTTTCTGTTCTTCACTCAGAATTCCTTCTGAGTTGAGTAGTCTACCATTTAAAGTCTCACCATGATTTCCAGATTTTTATCATCCATTTTCAGGCTTCTGCCATCAGAAAAGTTGCTCTTCCCTCCTGTAACCCAGCTCAGGAGTTACTTTAAGGCTTGTGACAATATTTTTTTTGGTTCACCCTCTGGTGCCTCTGGTATTTAGGTATCTGTATTGCAGCAACCTATCAGACTACCAAAGACACATCTTATCAAGCACAGCATCTCTGACAGAGTTGTCAATCCCATTTCACATGAGACCCCAGAAGAACCACAGGAAGGCTGAGTTCATTGTGTCCTTCCTCATATGATTTCCACCTACACATCAGCTCTGAGTTCCCAGCTCAACAGAAGCACAAGGGAAATAAATGCCCTTCATTCCTTCCATCTTCCCTGATCTCTCCAGCCTCTCTGGTGGTGGTACTAGCCAGTGTCACATACTGATACTACACACCACAGTTTGCTGTGAAAAAACAAAAAAAACCCCAACCAACAACCCACTATAGTCATAATGATGCTGCCTAAATAGTTAGACAGGGGCCTGAAACAGTGGGCATGGTGAGTGCATAGGCTGCTGTTCATATTTGTATCTAAATCCCTAACCTCAGGTGTCTGTCTCAACACAAAACCTCTTAGCAGCCTACTAATGGCCTTTTCCTAGAAAAAGGCCTGACCATGGCAGGGGGTTTGGAACTAGATAATCTTTAAGGTCCCTTCCACCCCTAAAAGTTCTGTGATTCTAAAAATACCCATTCTCCATCATAATCATCTCATTTTCCACCTACCCACTTACCAAATCCTCCAGATCTAATTGCTTTTCCAGGACACGCATGTGACCCTGCTACAAGCTTATCAGCCGAGTTGAAAATACGAAGTGAAGCAAAACAGATGGAATTTCATAACCAATTACATACTACAGAGGGAACCATAGTGCGATAGTGCGTAGGTTTCTCATTTTCAAACTGAAGTCAGTCGTCTTGTTCAGCCTTCTTGAAGCTCTGACAGATCCCCTATGTTTTCTTCTGCAGGGAGATCCTGCACGCTGTGTGCATACTGAGATCCTGCTGCAGGACTAAGACCTTGCTCCAGAGAACTCTAACCAGTGCCTCACCTTCCCTTGATCTAACTGCTTGACACATCTTGTCTGCAGCGAGTCTCTGTCTTTTGTTATTACTGAGCCATCACAGTCTGATTTTCTGTGAGTGCCTGGTAGTGCCCTCTTATTTCACAGCTCAGTGAAAAAATGGAGTATCTGCTTGTGATGATTCTTAAACAGGTAGGAGATGTTAGGTTCATGATCAGTAAGTGTTGTAGACTTGTAAAAGATAAATCCATGCTAAATATGGGTGAGGAAATTCTATGGCAGAAGGGCATAATTAATGTGAAGGGGAACTCCCTTGGTCCAGGCTTTCACTCCTGTCACACCTGAGCTTGTGGAAATCAAAGTTTATAGCACTCTTCAGTGAGAAGACCTGGCCCAAGTGAATTACAACAGAATAAGATAACACATACAAAGTGGGAAGTAGGCTCAAAATATCAAAAGCCTGGGGATTTTTTAGTAAAGCACTCGGGTTCTAAAAATCTTATCCCCTAAATTAATTCAAATGGGCTTGTGCAGATTTGCCATGCAGCTATAACTGCAGTGATGACGCAGGGAATCACCCTGCAAGAAGCTGCACAGATCATCACTTTTGACATCATTGTGAGTGAGCTGGAGAAGGTTCAAAGAGAAAGCTTGATCCTGCCAAGGGAACTCCCAGTGTGGAGCAAACTGCCCAAGGAGACCCTCAGGTGCCACCAGCACAGGCCACTCAAACAAGACTGTGAGATTTTCAGCACCACCAGATATTGAATGGCTGAGAAAAAAACAGATCTATTATCCTACCGTAGGATTGAAGTATGTTGCACTGACAGGTGTCTCACCAAGGACATAAAAAACAACTGACTACTGTGGGTGAATGGAAAAGTTGAAAAGTGACCTAAGATGGTCTTTTCAGAGGGATGTGTTCCCTGCTGAGGAGCTGGTCTTTGGCTCTGTTCACTTGCTCCACCTGAAGCTAGTGAGCAGCACGGGAGAACCAAGAGGAGAGGCAATGAAATGGTGAGGTTAGGGAGGGATGGATCGACACTGCTCCCTTCTGAGCTGCACACCTGTATGTGTAAGAGAGGGAGAGAGAAAGCACCACACTACTTGTTGTGAAAGGTTACAGGAGTAAAAAGAAACACAGAGTTAACGTAACAAAGATGTTTCTAGTTAGTACTGCTACAGCAGTCAATTGAATGTGTGTCAATTCCCTTTCTTCCTCTGTGCGCTCAATATATATATTTAGATGTGAGCAGAGACATTGTTAATCTCAGATCCCAAATGCCACTTTGATAACTGCCAAGATTTGGGAGGGGCTGCTGTAGCAACAATAATGCAACGTTATGTTTTCTGTCCTGATGGACGATTGTATGTGAAATGCTCCTGTCTCCGATATGTACAATATTTCAAACTCTCCTGCCAAAAATAAAAATGGAAAAAATCAAGAAAGCCTTGAGGCAACAATAACTTATTTGACATCAAGTTACATGGGTTTTACATGTTTATTTCCTCAAATATTCAATTAAAAGCTTACTTACTGCGGCAGATGTCATATCACATGGTGCATATGCTCCCTCTCCAATACAGAGCAGCTTTTTAGAAATTACTGCCAAAATGTTGTAAGAACTTTTATAATGGTTTCAGGATGAAGCATAAAATGTAATAAGCCACACATTTATGTGTGTATTTTATTGATCATTTAGTACTAGCTTTCTGTTTGGGGGTGGGGGCTTTTTGATAGTTTTTTCTGAGGGAGGAAGGAATTGTTTCCATGAAGAGAAGGAAAAAAGAAAACTGTTGGATATTTGAAAAATGGGCAGAGGTGCTTTGTTGTGAAAAGACAAGTGGAGTGACCTGAGTGAGACAGGTCTGCTCTTGTTCCCGAGTGTGAAACACAAAAGGATATGTGGCTACTAATTAGAATTACTTCAGTAAGTTTAGTTCCACTGTAAGCATTTTGTTTCTCTGACAAAGATCACTGAAAACTCTGTTGCTGGCCATTTGGTTAGCTATTATGTGGGTAAAACCAGGCTGTTTTCCAAAATCCTTGTCTGATTTCCATTCATAAATTCGTGCATGTGTTAACCAAACCTAGATTAAATATTAAATAGGTGTAATGCATCTACATGCATCTATCCATACCTAGCATAGCCACCTGTTACACTTCACGGTGCAAGCCAGCGTTGGTGACTTTCAAGAAGAAAGATGTTTTCTGGTTGACAGAGTCATCCATACTGGAAATACTGCATACTTTGTCTCAGAATTTAAAATCAAGCCCTTGCTTAAGGATGCTGGACGACCTACACAAGGGCCTAATCAGCTATGGTGGTCTTTCTTTTGAGTGGCACTAGTAAAACAGCTCGGAGAGCAGAGCTGTGAAAATGAAGACTGAAGGTAAACTGGCATTTGTTTGTGCCTGCTGAAGCCTTGTATAATCCCAAGGAACAGGGTCCCTGGGAAGATATTGCTGTCTTGTTCAACAAAGGAGCATCAGACCTAGGAAAGAGGGTGAATTTTTACAACATGGCCATAACACGTGCCAGCTGACATGTTACACACAGGACTGGCTGAGGCAGTAATATGGATCTGTCTTTGCTAGTGTTGCCTGCTCCAGTCTCTGTAAACAATACATGTCAGCACTGGATCAATATACTTGAAATGACAGCGACTTATGGATTTTGAGGAGCTTTCAGGACAAAAACCCCCAAATTTCCAAAGTATCTTCACTGCAGAGCAGATCCTGACTGTCACCTGAAGATGACACTTAGCTTTCTGTGGGCAGCCACAGACAGTCTTTAACCCTAAATTCCCAAAGCTTTCAGCCCTGGAAGGATAATGTTTAAATTTTGGCTTTTGTTTCACTTCAGCATGGGCTTCTGATCCACTTCCTTTGCCATAAGAAGATAGGCAAGAAGCCCATGGCTGTGAGGCTCTCAAATGATTTCTTTCTCTTCTTCTGGAAGTGATTCTGAGCTGAAATTACATGTTTGACTCCTTCCTGCAAAACTTCTACTGTGTGCAGAGATGCCATGCACCAAAAAAAACACTGGGCAAACTCACTTGTTAAGGATGAACAACACAAACTGTGTGCTAGGGGTTACCCAAAATCTAGTAGCCCAGCAGAGGGGAGGCTGCTGCAGCTCCTTGTCTCCAGGTCCCGCCAGTAGTAAGGCTCAGAATGTATTCTCAAGGTGCATACAGAGACACACACACAATCATAGAATTATGGAATCATTGAAGTTGGAAAAGACCACTTAGATCTTCCAGTTCAATCAGTAACTCAGCACTGCCAAATCCACCATTAAACCATTTCCTTCAGTGCGACATGCATATGCATTTATACAGATACATGCAATATAGACCCCTCCTCAGATACTCAGTCTATCCAGTAGCTGGCACTTAGATCCCTGGCCACCTCAGCTGCTAGAACCTGCACATACAAGTGCCTGAGGGCCACAGTCCTCCTCCACCTGCTGGTACTCAACCTCTCTGTGACAGACACCCATACACACACACTCCCTACAGATTCCCCTTGGACACTCAGACTATCCCATAGCTGGCTCCTGGATCCCTCTGCTTCCCTGGTACCACATGCAGACACCCACACATAAGCAAACAGGTCTGCCTGGTAGCAGGTCCAGACCTATGGTCTCTCCAGTGCCTGACCCTCAGCCAGCTCTTAGCTGCTCTCATCTCTCCAGAATCCAGCCCACACCATCCAGCCTCGCTCCTACCTCACTACCATGGCTGGACAAGTGCACTGACCACCAGCCTCTCTACACATGGCCAGACCCTTGCAGCACTGAAGGCAGAGGAACACCATGGCAGGCACACAGGATTTGGTGCAATTTGGTCAGAACTGGATTAACCACTTAATCTGATCAAGTGCCAGGTTTTGAATTCAGCATTCTTTGGAAAGGATGATCCTTGGATTCCACAACTTGGTATGCATGTTTCACTGCATGCCGTAGGCAGGTGTTGCAATGAAAATTACCTTGTCAAGTAAGGATATGTTATCCTTGGATTAATGCACCTTTTAGAGTAATTCACCACATTAGGACCTGGAAAAGGTAAATAAAAGCTGCAAAAAGGTATCCTGTCATGTAATTTCAAATGAAATTTGAACAGACATTTTCATCTTCTAAGATACTGTAGTTTACAACTTAATTCATTTAGATTAGATGGCAAAATTCCATTAAGGTGTACAATTAGATGAATAAGGGCACTTGCAAGTGCAGGAGTGATGTTCACTTTGTAGAACCCAGCCTCTAAGAACATGTTACTTATCCCTGGTTTGACACAGTGATGAAACAAAGCAAACAAAGCATTTAAAGTTGAATGCTACTTTGAGCATAAGGAAACAGACTGGAATTAAAGCACAAACACCACGTTTTACATATATACCAATCCCAGTATTACTGATCGTTTTTTAATGCATTCCAAGCTTGCAACTACTATTCCTTGGAGACAATTGGTCCTTTGTCATTTTGATAGAGAAACATACAAAAGAGACATGGGAAGCCTTTTCCATCCGCCCACGTTTCCCCCATTATTGTTCAACTGCTCCCTTCAGCAAGTTTTGAAAGACATTTTCTGGTTCAGTTTTACATGGATCCAGCATTTCTCATTCCATTATTGACTTTTACACCACCATCTAAGGTGCTTCAGGGTTTGGAAATTCTTCCATGACACTATGCTATTTGTTTGGATTTTTTTTCTCAGCCCACTTCTACCACTACTGTAGTTGTACAGGATGTATTGCTCTAACCCACTGACATTAAGCCATAGTCCAGAACTGGCTGGTGGTCAAAACTTGTTCCTTACTGACCAGTGTCTTTAATTATAAAGCCAGTGAGACCAATGCCAGCAACCTTACAAGAAACCCTTGAGTGCTGACAGCAGTCGCATTAGCAAGTTAACTTTGGGAATTGCTTTTCTGGGCTATCCATCTCCCTGGAATGCTGGGCTGGGATTCAAAATGTGCATTTCTGCCTAACCTTGTGAGGCACAAGAAGGCTATACAGAACATGAGTCAGAAAAATAAAGCCTTTGAAAGAATCCTGCTCCACAGATGCAGCTCTCCAGAGTTACTGTGAAATCCAAATTTCAGAGCAGAGCTGGGAAGGAAAGAAAGGGCTGGAATTTAATTTCTTGCACAAGACTGAAAAGCCCTCTGGAAGACTTAATCCGGCAGTAAAGCTTCCACAAAAGTAAATGGTGATTTAGAGTCTCTATTGACAGCAAAAAGCACAGACCAAATATCAACAAGGGTGTCCTCCAAAAAGCATTCTTAGTTTATTGCGGAACCAAGAGCAGCACCCTGGGTGTTTTGGAAAATAATCTGCCAACATCTCCCTTTCTTTTTATCAAATAATGGCTACTCCAGGCTCTGTCCAAAGACACAGGCTTAAAATCTCTAGTCTTAGAGGAACATTGTGGTCATACCTACTATGCAGCTCATCCCATTCCAGCCTCACATGGGAAAATTCCTGCTCACTTGCAAATGCAGAGTGAATTTAATGAATCTGGAAAACAAATAAATAAAGTAATAGAGCTGAAAGGTTGGTTCTGACAGGCATGAGCAACCTGGGTGTCAGGTCTTCTGTTATCTCAAGTATTTGGGAAAACCCAAAGATAGTTTCCACCTTCCATCCATACCCACATGGAAAGATGGGAGCTAGGTGTAAAACCAGCAGCTGTTCAAAAGTACTCTGTGGTTGCTGAGAACTAGTCCTTGGAGACACTGGACTTTGAACTGAAGAAGCAAACAGCATGCAAGATATTTTTTTCGTACAGCACTCCATCCAGTATCCAATGAGAAATTTGGATCCACATTAAGACATCTAAACTTAGGTTTTTACATCCGTCCAAGATACCACTGTGGTTACTGTAAACTTAAGGGCTATTCAAACACACCTAAAACTCAATTGCCACATTTGGTCAGCTGAATAGCTGCAAAGCTAAATTAAATTTTAAAGTCTAAATTTGCTAGCTGAATGTCCCTCCACTGTGTCTCTCTGTCATGCTCAGTGTGTGAATAACTAAGAAAGTGTTGCTATGCACCATTCAGAAGTAGGAGACTAAATTACATTAGAGATTTTTGGGATTTGTTTTTCATCAATCAGTGTCAAGGGGCATAATTTTCTGCATGTCTCTCTTCTGAAGTATGAAGTAGTTCTCCCCTTTGAATTTACCTGTGACAGTCACTGAACAATTTCAGCTTTTTTGTTGAATATTGGGACCTTCAGATATGTCCATATTGCAAATAGGATTGATAAGAAGGTTGATTTTTCCGGAAACTATACACAATTTGTTTGAGGGAAAAACACACTATAGTCTTGTGGAGTGGAGGCAGAAATGTGAACACTGACCAGAAAATATCACTGGTGGAAAATAATGGAAATCAGGAATAATAGTTCAAGTAATTTAAAAATCAAATTCTAATAGAAGACCCTAAATATATTGCAAGAAAATATTGGAAAGGAAATATAATTATCATATATTCTTGTATATTGTTAAAACTCCACAGAGCTGATTTGTGTTACATGTGAAGCAATGACCTCTTCCTGCTGCTTGCAACTGATTTTACTAATAAAAGTTTTCTGAGGTGAATGTATCTGATACCAAAGTCAGGTCTTTATGGACCAGGACAATTAAATGAATAATTCAGGGTTTTAACTCCACTTAATCATATTATGATGGAGAAATTTAGTCATAATATATGATATTGACTTAATTTTTGTAAACCAAACTAGGTGATCTAAGACATGACACCTCTGGGCCTGTGATATTGGCCTGTTACGGTACACAACCAAAGGGAAAACTATTTTCCTAAAGATGCTACCTTATGGAAAACTTTTCTTGCTTATATGATTAATAATTAAAGAGGATGTGTTCTGACCTGTCAAAGAATATTAAAAGAGCTATCTGGAATGACCTTGGAAAGCAGTTCAAATGTGTGCAGTAAAAGAAATTAAATTACTTGGCCCACTCAGATCTTGAAGTCAAATGTTCACTTATTGGAGCCCATAGTGAAAAACAGATACTTCCAGGGGTTGACTCTTCTCAGCTGTTAGACAGTGAGCTGCAGAATTGTCTCCTGTTTCTCTGCATTAGTTAAAGAGGAAGCTGAGATCACTTGCATACACTAAAGTGCAGTTTGAGGTGGTCACAGTTGAATGAGTTCTTCCCTTACACTTTTCTGATTTGTAACACAAACATTCTCCTTGGGGAACAGTGTTTCCAGGCACACACTGTAGGCAGATGGACCTACATATGAGACTGCACCGTCCTTTTCACTGATGCTGGTTAGATGAGCTTTGTCACAGGTAGGTAAAAGACTCTGCTCTTTTTTGGTGTCTGAGACACAGGCTGGGAGTGAAACTGGCCCCTGCTAGAGCCCTTGCACACAGCACACAGCTGTCACATCTGTGAGCTCCCACTAAACAGCACAGGTCTCAGGAGCGGGGGAACATGCTCAAACCAGAATTCGGCAAGAGCACAACTAATAAGACAGCAATGTACCAGGCAGATCCTTTCTTCTTCCTGTGTTTTGGGCCATGCAGATCAATTTGGAAGAATAACTAGTGGTCTTCATGACAAATACCTGCAATATTTATGTTCATATGAGTATGTTCAGAACTAACATTGCTCTGAGTCAAATACATTTTCCTCTTGGAAACATTCTATTATCTAAAAGTCAGAACCGACATTATTGACACTCTGCTCCCTGCATAAAACTTGTTTTTGCAAACGTATATGCTAGAGATCTACATCTCTGAGGAAGGAAAAGGCCTGGGAAACATAGCATGGGATCTTGGCTACATTGAAATCAATGGCAAAACTTCCACTGACTTCAGTCATTGCTGAGGAATCTGTGCATGCAGCTGCTCAAGCAACTGTGAGCATCTATGGTGTGGTTTCTGAACATGAGCAAAAGAGGCTTCCATGGGTTAATTGGTACATGCCTTCACTAAATCCAGTGTCTCCCCTTTTGTTCTCCTTTAAAAACACTTTCCTTTTAGAGACATGCACCACAGATTAAATTTGTTCTGCTGCGGTTCTTTGCAACACTGGAGGTGAATTACATGTACTGAGTGGATGATCCACTCTGTAGGAAGTACAACACACCAGGGAATATTTATCTGTCATTGTGAAGTAAACAGAGCTAAGAAGTAAAGACAAAGTTCCCCAGAACTGGGAAGTATGCACATTAACTGGATAACCTGAGCACAACGGCTTTCAAATCTACCTGTCCGGTAACTGTTTTTGACTCATCTTGAATTTACATTTATCTTGTTTGGTTTCTGCCCATTTGGGAAATTTTAAAAACTTCAGATTCACCAAAATATGGGAAAAAAATGTCAGTCAAAAAACAAGAGATACATGAGATAATACTGAAAGATAAACATGAAGTAAATAATCAATAGCACAGATCAGAGGGGTTACATTACCACAAAGGAAATATGCACATTTATTCTGACGAAACAAAAAATGATCAGCAGATCCACTCAAATCAATGCAAAAAAAATTGAGTCTGACCTGGTGCATCTCTAAGAAAAACAAGTGAAAGCCCATCCTTCTCCCTAGGACAAGATGCTGTAAACTTCCCAAACACAGACACTTTAGGAGTGATTAACAACAGTATCAGTTGATCTTTGTGCAGTGTTTTAGAGATCAGTCCCCTCATCAAAGAGGGAGGTTAATAGATGCATCCAAGATCACTCATTTTCAGCTGTTTCCAGTTTAACTAACATGTAAAATGCTATGTACAACAGCCATGGTTTGGAGGCATTGTTTCTACATTCCTTTTTTAATTTTAGCAGCTATATTTCTTCCTCTTAATCCCTATAATAATCCTGTTTTGAGGCATGATTAATTATTTAACTTTGCCATTCTCTCAGGGAAATTATAGACTAAATTGCATGCATGTTATTAATACAAAGCACCATTTTGTTAGCTAATTTAGAATTTCACACCCACATCAAACAGGCAGATGTCTATAATCTATTATTTGTGATGGCGCTGAACTGCGCCGAGCAGACAGAGCCCGCACTCCTGCTCTCCCTGCCTGCTGTGAGGGCAGCATCCTGCCGTCAGGTCCCCTCGGAAACCCAGCCCTGCACACACTGCTACACCATCTTCTGAGCCTTCCAATTTCACAGCCTTTCTCCCTTCATGCCATGCTCAGTGGACACAGCTGGCTTCTCTTTTCTTTTTTGAAGTTTTTGTTCTAAATTCCTTTACTACTGTGCTTGATTGCCATTGGATACACTCAGGCTCGGCAAATGCTTCTTGGTTTTAATGCGATAATTTCTGGCCCAGGTTTTGGCCCCCTCAATCAACTGACAGAATTTCTCCCAGAAAGACAGGGCAAGGCAAATTTAAACTCTCCTCCCAGTTTTTATTGCTTCTAATTTAGAAATGAAGAGTGCATATTTATTTCAAAAGGTTACGTGTCCCTTTTCTTCATTTTTGGCTCTCACAGTCATTTTGTATTGCAACAAGCTTCATTTTTAAGCCTTGTGCAGTACAATGTTGTTTCTCCTGTAATGCTGTTTAATGTAGCAACACAAACCTGGCAAGTGACCTGAATTTCACAGATCAACTGCAACCACACAGGAGACCTGCAACAAGAATGTTTTGTTTCCTCTCTTGATGTTCTAATTGCTGCCCATGATCCAACTGCTCCCCCATCTGACCCTGCATGCAATTTTCATCACTTATTCTTTGGAGGCTGTCTAGATGTGTGACATGTCTGCAATTCCTCTTGGTATAATGCATATTCAGCACCTGATCAACTGTGTGTCTCTGGGTGTGAGACAGTCTAAATGGAGTCATATCAAACGAATTATGTGATGTACAGGGTGTCTTCAAGTATGTCATAAGCCTAGTGTGCAAGCCAGATTCGAAAAGCAAAGCCCTACTCTCTGTCGAATATTTTGCATGGACCATCTGAGAAGTCAGATGTCTTAATAGAGGTTCTTTTTTTAAAGCAAGCAAGAATCTTTAGACAGGCTGAGTGGCTGGAATATTGGTACAAGCTTGTGAAACCTGATGATGTTTTCAATTTGTCACATACATTTCTTGTGACAGGCTTTTTTCTAGCACTTTTCTAGCTTTTCTTCAGACACCTCAATTCACTGAGACACACAAAGAGCGAGGGTGAGTGTAGGGGATACAGCTGAGACTTTGCCAGTACTTCTACAATTCTACATATGTTTACTGTACTCTGCATTCACCAGACACCTTCTCCCAAGGCCAGAGCAGACTGCTACCCACAAAGCTTGTGTGTGCTCTTGTTGAAACACATTACATTTCTCCTTTCATTTCCTGTGGTTTTTGTTAACTAGAAGACTAGATAATTCTGGATGAGAGCTTTTATTTTCATTAAAAGTTAGAGATCACCCCATGAGTATGTATAAGCCTCGTGGTAAGTCTTAAAACTCTATTTACTCATGTTTCATGCACAGTATGTTCCCTATATCCCATATGCTTTCTCTCTCAGAAACCACCTTACATGTACCAAAAAAATCAAGCTTTAACAATACATATTTTAGTATACATCTATATGTTACGAAATGTACGTGTGACCTGGAAATCCTGCTGCACAGTTAACTTTTAGAATAAATAAAGGAAATTAATATGGCTTTTGGGGGGACTGTCTATTTCTAATTTGTGAGACCATTCTTTTTTGTAACAGAACAACAACCAGTGACTGGTTCAAGAGGGCCAGAGTAGTCTGGGAGTTCTTTCTTCAAGATCACCAAAGGAAGAGAGGGGCTCCTCAGATGCATTTTCTCTAACTTGTCCCTAAGCCCAGCCAGAGAAGCCTCCATGGTGGGGGAAAACTCTCAGATCTTCTGGCTCTTTCTAGATATGCCTGACAGCCTCCCTGCAATGGAAGATCTCTTCTTTTGTCAACTTCCCCATCTGGTGCTGCTGGCATGGTGAGCCTAGAAGGCATCTATGGCTGCCACCCTGCTTGATGGAGCCCATGTCCAGTGACAAGGCACTGTGAAGCTTTATGGATGCTCCAGCAAAGGGCTGGAGAGCCTTAAATGGATCAGATGCTGGGCCATGCCTTTTCAAACTTAGATGCTCATGTTCACTTCCACCAACTGAAAATTCATAGCAGTTTCTAAAATGTATTTGCTTGCCCTGCACTCCAATGTATCACAACTCCAGATATGCTCTCTCTCATTCAAATATGGGAAGATATGCTGGAACTAACTGGGAAAAGACTGACCTCAATGAGTTTTTTATCAGTTCTATAGCTGGTCATATCTTAACCTTAAATGAGAAAGCCACAGAGGACCAACTGGTCTCTCTCCCCAAAGTCTGCTATTGCACAACTGCCAGCAGACAGAGCTAGTATAACCCTAAAATCACATCTCTGCCTGTGGGCCATGCTTTCAAGGCACACAGATGTCCACTGATACAACCTTGAGCTGAAACAGGAAAATGCAGCTGCAGATCCAGTTATCATTAATATTAACATTAGAAGAACTTAACTAATGGAGCAGCACATCTGGATATGGAGAAGAAAAGCATCAGGACTAAGGAAGTGAAATTATATTCACAGGAATGAATTATTCACTACATGTGTACAACCAGCAGGGAGAGAACCACAGGCTGAAGAAAATATGTTCAAAATTACCAACAAAAATAAATACATGAAAGTATGATGTGAGCATCAGCTACATTTTCTAGGCAAAAACTCCACATGGGGGCCTGAAATCCAACTATATTTGCATTTTGACATATTATCACCAGAAAAGACACAGCAATGCAGCCCCTGAGGCAAAGGAATTCAACATTGCCAGGCCATCTGGGCTTTTTTCTTATGGGTGGAAAATTCCTCTGCTCCCAAATGTCCTACAGCATTGTACAGAGGAAAGTAAAGAGGGCAAATGGGGGATGCCCTGCCTTAGAAGCAATAAAGCTATTGCAAGGAATCATCCAGACAAAAAGCCTGCACTCTTGAGGAAAGTGGAGATGTTTTTGCACTATCTCTCTGAACCCAAGTTGTCCACTTGCTTCCTCTTTCTTCCCAGTCTTGATGAGCTCACTATTACCTCCTGTGACTCCTCACAACACTGTTTCACTTCCTCTCTCATTTTCCCTCTGAGAAGATCCCCTCTCTTTGATTTGCCATTACCCCTTATTCCAGGCACATCACTCCTACACACACACAGACACAGGCACAGGCACAGACACACAGAAGCACACAGAGAAGTCATGAGGAGAGATTATGATGATTAGTCTTCTTGAAGACTGTAAAGTGTGGAATAAATAGGAAGGGTGCTACAGCTCCATAGGTCTAGTTTGATGAAGTAATTGAGGGCTGCACGTTGTTTGCTTTTGAATTACTGTGCTGCTCACAGAAGTTTCAGAATTTAGGGGAGAAAAAAACAAAGGAAAGTGCTTTGAAATGCTGTCATGGGAATGCCCACTTTGAAGCTGTGCTAGGAAACCCATCCTGGAGTGTTTATGCTCCTGGGAATATTCAGCCCAGATGTGACAGCCAAACAGTGATGCTTGAGCCATAGTTATAAGGCCTTGCCATGAGGGAGCACTACATGAGTGGGAATGAATGGAACCAAAGTACATTTCAATCAATGAAACTGTGCTGATATGCTTTGAATCAAACAAAGAAACTTGGGTCTCTACTGATGCCTTTGAGGATGGCCCTGGGGCAATGCTGTTCCAGGAGAACAGAAGAGACTCACTTGATTCTCTATGGCATCTGTTACAAGACTGATGTCTGAGTCTGAACAAATACATGCCTGACTCTGAAGTTTAGGCATGGCCCATGGGTGTATGAAATTTTCTAGGCATATGTAAGCTTTGCAACTAAACTGAAACTGGTCTTCAGAATTACTCTTTGCTTATATACAACATAATATGCATACATATGTGTACACACACAAATATTTTAAGAAATTTGAATCACATATTTGTACGATCAAGCCTAATAGCAAAAGTACAAAGCTAATTATTCGACTTGACAATGAATGGTAGGTGCTTGGTAAATGCAAAAGTATGTGGCAGATGCAAAAGCCTTCTCTTATTTTTACTTCACTACAGAAAAGTGCATGTGAACCTGTGTGCCATGCAAGTGGCAGCTCACCAAGGACAGGAGGGAACTGACAACCCTGTGCTCTTCGCTGGCTCACTGAAGGTCAGAGCACAGCATAAGGCAAATTTCAGCCAGGCTTTGAAGAGGCTGTCATTAAGGCGGTTTCTATTTCCACAAATGAAGGCCACTGCAGTAGTTACAGGGAGCAGCTGCAAGGCAAGTGGTGGGCAGGCTAGACTCAGATGTTTTCAGTCAGATATTATTCATGGGTAAATAAGGGGGAAAGTCACTTTACAGATTTACCAGCACCCAATGCTGGTGGTCAGCAAGTTCATGTCAAACTGTTAAAAAGGCCTTCCTGAATGGGACTGTGGTTAGTCCCCTTTCACACTGTAAGCCTGCAGTTTAAAAGCTTTTGTCTACAGGATTCTGCCAGGCATGAAGCACGGTGGCCCACAGACAACCTCAGAAGTCTCAAACCATCTGGCTACTTTGCTTTTAATGCTACCAAAGAAGATGTCTCTATCATCTCAATAGCAGCTTAGTCAGCCATTTCTATCCTTACCTTATTTTTACCTACAAGATTCTACAGTAAAGACCAGCTGGCTGAAGAAACCATTTCAAAATCCAGCCACTATGACTGCCTTTGTTTTACACATCTAGTGGACATAAATACTTGTCATTTTGTTTTATGCGAATGGCAGGATTTATTAGATCAGACAGGTCATTAAGTAATTTTTTTCTTTAATAATGCCTTTGATTCAGTGAACTCAAATTTATGCTCTGTTATAGTGTGCTAACAGCTATTTTTTGGCTAGGAAAGCTAGCAATAAATCTGAATTTAATAAACTGACAATAGATCTAAATGTGAAAGAGATTCGAGACACTCATTTTTCCAGTTATTTAAAAGCAGTGAATCCTTGCATAACTGCAAGACTAATCCCAAACTAAAAGCATATTCTCTAAAAAACTATCTCATTGATCACAACATGCAATTCTGCTCAACGTGAAGATTTTTTTAAAAGCCATCCAGCTATTGCCCTGGTTGCCAGTGGCAGTGTGCTCTTTTCACCTGACAAAAAAAGAAACAGAATTTGGGAACGCAGCTCTGTACATGAATAAGCACACACACACACACCTCTGCGTGCACTCCCTGCTCTTCCTGCCACCCTCTTTCTCTGCATTTACACAAACACAAAGACAGAAAGAAGGCTTGGAGCATGGTGGACCAGGTTGCCCAGCTCAGTTGTGGAATCTACATCATCCAAGATTTTGAAAACCCAGTAGGACAAGGACCTGATTAACTTTGCCTTGCTCAGAGGCCAGCCTGACTTACAGAAAGAGGATGGACTTGTGTCCAGCAGAGGTCACATCCAACTTAAATTATTCAACAATTTCATGAGCTCATCAGCTTCCTGCTTTGTTCCACACTAATGAAGTATTTTAGTAGCTCCATACACATACCCACAGCTTTTCTACATAGGGAAAATCTCTGGCAAAGCTACTAAGGATGTGCCTGGGAACAAAGATAGAGTGGCTGTGTGTGGCATTGACTGCACAAGTCTCAACATTCTCAAGCAAAATGTAGCAGCAGCAAAGCCACAGGGCACAGGTTCACCACAGAAATGTTCTCACACAGGTCATGCCATTCCTCACTCTGATAATCCCAGCACATTGGGCAGTGAACAGTTCATCCTGTCCTGTCTTGTCTTGAAAGGACTCAACTGAGGTACTATGTGATGGGCATGCATGCTGCATGTGGGAATCACTCACGACTAGGAGTTTTAATGAGCTTGTTCTAATTTCTGACATCCCCCTCCAGCTACATGTACCTGTCACGGATACTCAAGGTCTATCTCTCTCAGCCCAGTCTTAACTAGATCTTTAAGATCTACTTAGGTAAATTAAATACTTTATATGCATCAAAGGACTGTATGTAACTCAAAAGCTTTGGCGGGCAGACTACCTATGTAAGCTTCTTTTATTGAAGTCTGCCATATTCCACAGTGTTTCATCTGCCACTCACACAGCTTGGAAAGGAGAGGGCATATGCTGAGCTTGCTCCAAATGCACCAGAACAAAAACCAAGACACCAATTTTTTCCTATGTCTGGCCTAGAGTAGACTCCTCTGTGCAACAAGGGTCAAGGAAGCAGAACTGCAATCATAAGGGAACTGTCTTGTACATGTGATGGGGCAGAAGACGAGGTAGTGAGTACTACAAAGCAGACATACCCTCAGCCCTTCTCGAGACAGTCACAAGGCTAGGAATGTCACCTTTCAATATTTGAGCCCAGTGCTTGAATTTTCTTTTCACAGCTCTCCACTTTCAAGAAGAACTCCAGTGAATCACACTGTTTGGCTATAAAAAGGGAAACTACAAGAAATGTCAAATGTCACAGTGGCTTTTTCACGTTATCTTTCTGTTCAGACAGGAAGTAGGAGTGCATCCTACTCATGGCGCAGATAGGGGAGACAGCTGCCTCCAGAGTCTCTTTATCAGAGGGGACTGCCCCTTTCAGAGAACAGCAGGGTTGTTTTCTTTTCTTTTCTCCACACAGTTTTGTTTTCTGGTCTCTATTCTGCCAATCTGACTCACACTCTGGGGCATAATGTTTTGGGGTGTCTTGTCTGTGAAAATTCCTTCTCATTTCCATTTCAATCCATATTTTTGAACCACATTCATCTACTCTTAAAGCACAGGGAGTGGCTGAGATAAAAAAAATATTTTATTCTACACCTGAAAGCCAGATTGTCGTCTCATTTAATGTAGGAACTGGTTGAAATCCATGGCACATGGGCAAAATGGCTCAGAATGCATTAATGCCTGAAGTGAAGGAGTAAAACAGTCTCCCTCAAGCTAGGCTCAAACTTCTCCCCAGGCAAGGTCAGTTGAAAGGTCTTGCAGCCTCATTTTCACACCACTCAGAATGAGCATTGTTGCAGATCCTCCACTAATATTTCTTGCCCCATCTACATGACAGGCAGGTGTCCCCAGGTGTCTCACACATCTCAAAGGGGAAAAGGCCTTTCAGTAGCTCTCTGGCCAAATCCTTTTATTCTGTTCTCAAATACATTCCCACTTGGTAGGCTTGAGAAGCTATACACAGTCCAAACGTTGAAGTACCTGGCAACTACAGCACATATGTGTCATACTCTGTGTGTTAATAAGGGCTGCACAGAGCTGGAGCAGGCTGTGGAGATAGCTGCAGGATCACCTTCTCACAAGTATGACTGTCAGGGAAGAAACTACCAACCAGCCTCAGACAGGCAAAGTTACCTCTTCTCTTCAGGAAGATTGACAGCTGCTGCCTAGTCCAAATCATGCTCACTTTAGAGACTACAATTAATAAAATGGAGAGAGCAGCTAGGGACTAGACAAATGGTGTCTTAAGCAGATCCTCTCCTTGGTTTTGGCCTTTCATGCTGAGGTTGAATTTCTCACGCTCCTACAGATAGGAAAGTAGTGTTTGCAGCCCAATTAGCCTGTAATGGCTCCTCAAGCATTTGTTGATGATAGTAATCTGGGCTTGAAGTCTTGGCATGTAAGGGATGCTTGTGATTGTAGCTCACGTTGTCTTGCACTGGCTGAAGGCATGTAGAAAGGACAGGGGTCACTCAGTGCTATCACAAACTAAGGCCTCTGACATAAGGCATCCCTCAGATATGTACCCTGCTGTCCATGTGCTGAGCTTTGTTAGTAAGATCGTGCCAAAGCTCAGGCTAGAGAATTATCAGCTTTCTGAAAGAACAGCATTATAACACCACAGACAAAGCACTCTTATGTGCTTTGTGCTGTGCAAACTGAGACCGAGTGGTAAATGTGTCAGTTTAGGAGTGTTTTGGACCCAAGAAGCAATAGAATGTCCTTTATATCTTTCGAAATGAGAGTCTGTTTGGATTAAAATGATCTCCATCTAAGGAAAAAAAAAAAACAACAAAAAACAAAAAACCAGCCTTCCCATTTCAAAGCTGGCAGGGCTTCTTACACAGGCCTCTATTCAAACAGTGTAGGGGAAGAGGAATAGGGGACTTTTTTTGTTTAACTCAAATGACGTGGTGTGTGTTTCTAACATAAAAAGCAAGACAAAAAATGAACTCTGTCTGAGGCAAAAGATTTAGAAGAAAAAGGAAAGTATGAATGTAGGAAGCTGTCTGAACACAAAGGCAAGGAAAATGAACACTTTTAGTCATTGACAGAACATGCATTTTTAAGAGTGTTAACAGAAATTTGGTGTGATGATTCCGATAATGACATCCTAGCCAGTACAGCTGGTCTACAGACAGAAAGAGAAGAAGCTGTATGAACAGTATGATCTATGAGAAGACTTTAGAGCATGTTTCAAGAACAGTTTCAGGCATTGGGGGAAGATCTGAGATTGACAACCTAGTAGGGTTGAAAACCATGGTTGATAATGAGAAGGAAATTCCAGCTGAAGAAATGCAAATCTATACATCACCTAAAAATAACAACAGCCAGCCATCCTACCGAAGACCAGAAGCTCAGGAAAGCACTGAGGAGTGGCCAGTCTAATCCAGGTTTCTTTTTTCCAAAACCTGGAAAAGCCCAGTGCTGGACAGGAGATTGTAGAAAAGGTGACTATGTACAATTTTGCCACAAATAAGAATGCAACAAAACATACCATTAAGATAAAATGATCAAATATAACTTATTACTTCAGGTTTAATTGTCACATGTCCCTGCTAAGAAATCTCAATTATCCTTTTTACTCTACTACGCCACTTCCATTCTCCTTACAAAGAAAATGCGACCCTCTGGCTATACAGGTACCACAATAACCTTCACAGTGCTTCTATTTTCCCCCAAATGAAACTCACTCAGCTTTCTAGTTTTTTTGTTACCCGCCAAGAATTCTACTTACAAACTCAAAGCAGTCACTCATCTGCTCTGCTTAAGCCCTTTTCTTTGATTTCTGTTCCACTCACCCTTCTGTCTGCTGCTCTTCCCACTTTTCACTTCACTCAGTAACACAAACCCGGACTCCACCTTGGCCTTACTCTGTCTCACCTCTAGTGACACTAGACACATCCTGGCTGCCTGGCTATACCTACACTCCTCTTTGCTGCCTTCACAAGTTTCTCCTTCTATAACCTCTCATGGCAACACATCCAGACTCAATGTTTCTCTACTCAGTTTTTACCTCTTTTCTCTGACAGTCTGTTCCATGATTGTACCATTTCTAACCCTACTGCAGACAGCCAATCAATTTTCTTCATCATCCCCCAGCCCTAACACAGATATGCTTTTTCTGCTGTCACTGGCACCTTCTCATTAAGATGCCTCTTCTTCTCTGATATACCCTTTCTCTATCTCTTTCTTCTTTTCCTTCTCCTTTCTGCTCTTTAGAAGAACCCTGTATCCAAGCCCTTTCTTTGCTCTGACATTGCCCTCAGCCACAACTCTCCTCAGATTGTGTCTCATGAGGAATTTTGGAGTTTCTCATCCTCGTTCCACTCTCGCTCATCCTTGGGTGTAGATGCCTGTGGGCTGATAACAAGCCCATCCTATAGGTGTTGATTTCTTTGCACTTGTGTCTTTCTGTTGTCTGCATCCATGCCTCAACATTCCCTCTCACCTAAGAGACCACTCCTCAAATTATGTTATCTCTGTTCCCTCTGTTGTTAAATTCCAACTATGACCACGTCTCTTTCAGCATTATCCACTGCTGTCAGATACAACCCCTCACCTGGGGTCTTCCAGTCCATCAGCATTTGCACTCAGCCTTTTGTGCTTTCCCCCTACCGACAGCTTTGCTGATGCTCTCCTGCTGCTGTGATTCTTTCCCCTCTTTTTCCCACTGCAAGTATTATACTGGCACTGGCTCAACTGCAACAACTGTTCCTCCAAGAGCAGGCTGACAACTGCCACTACGAGTTTGTTCTCTCCTTTTTCCATTCACCCGTTTCATGCAGCACTTAGCACAGTGGGCTTCTGGCCCACCAGCGAGGCATCTTAAGCACTGCACTGAATGCAAATATAATCACATGGCTCTGGAAGTTGTTCCTGCCATTCATATGAATAGCTAACTGCTTTTTATTAATTAACTTTTGGCCACTGTGAAGTTTTGTAGCAATCTTTATGCTGCTTAAGACCGACCCTCTCCTTCAGGAATGGTTGAATAATAGCACCAGCTGGATGTATCACAATTATCACAGCCTCAGCACTGTGGAAATATAAGGCTTCTGGTGGGTGGAAGCCATTGCCTCTTTCTTTTCCTGTGTGCCTGGGCTTATCACAGGATGTCATTCAAGGTTAAAAAGCTTAGCATCCCTGCTGATCATGCCTTTCCCCCTGGAAAAAACATGTGATGGATACGATCACAAAGGGTTGTATTTCAGCTGCGCAGTCTGTTCAGGCTTGTCCATCTTTACCTTACCCGTGGTGTCCCAAAACCAACATGTGACCCTGTGCACATGAGGCATTAATATCTGGATTCCATTTTAGTGACACTGAGAGCATCAGATCATTGTTGTGGGCTGCTCGTTCAGAAAGCTGGAAGCAAATGAACAGAAATACAGCAATACTGCTTGCTTTACACCTCAAAGAGGGAGACTGACCTTGTGTTTCTCATTTTCCTTTTTAATGTTAAAATCATTAGGGAACATTGACTTTAGTCAAATTTGAGAACTCCCTGCTCTGCACTCCCATTCCCCTTTCCCTTCCTGTCAGTGATGCCTTCATGGTGTGTTATGGCTGAATATATCTTTCTTGTTTCTAGATGCTAACACATGGAATTTCTGTCCTGTGTATTCCTCTCTATTTATAAAAAGATGCCTCTGAACATTTTGTCCCCAAGAACATTCTTCTGCAGGGCTGCTGTCAAGGCCTTCTTCTCCCAGCCTGTGCTCATGTCTGGGATTGCCCCAACCCAGGTACAGCACCTTGCTCTTGGACTTAATGTTTTCAGCAAAAACAATGTATCATAATTCCCAGTAAAAATTCTATAGTAACTATATGCTTGGAAAGCCTGCCTCGTCCTCCATTTGAGGATATAGTTATGCCTCAGTTTATCCAGATTTGGGATTGAGGCCTCACATACTCCACAGCCAACTTCACTGTAATTGTACTGGCAAAGTTCCCAGGTTCTGCAACAATCTGGTGGAGGCAAAAGCCAATTCTGCCACTGCTTCTTTTCTGCCGTAACAAAGGATATGTTTAATTAAATAAATATCAAGATTAACAATGAGGACAGTGCAACAGTATCTCTGTTACTCCCTCAAATATCCCTTTTCCTTTATTTAGCAGCCTCAGTTTTCAGACTATCCACACTGGGGTTCTTTACATCAGTGGCTTTTGCCTGCATGAAACACTCTCCCCCAGGCAAAATCAACAGGATACTTTATGAAAGTAAATTACTGTTCAAAATCATGAGAAAGCACTTATAACAAAATCTGGTCTAATAATGTGTTCTCATTCCTAGGTTTGAGTATGAGCTCTCTACACTGCCTCTCTTCTTACTTGCTGACTATTTGCATATTATTGTCTCCACTAATTGAATTTATCAGTGTTCTCCTGTTTACATATCTCCCATTTATTTCTTCTTTCTTGCTGTATTACTGTAGTGCTTAAAAAATACAAACAAACTCGGATTTTTGTTAGATAGATACAATATTATTTTGGTATAAGTTGAAAAAACCCCCTTGAACTGTGAGCTAATTTCTGACCTTCTGAATGCAGGGCATAGCCTCAGCTCTGCTGATTGTTAAAAAATGCAGATAATTTTAATGTAAATTCCTTGGCCAAAGTAACTAAATGGGCTGCAGTACTCCTTTGCCTGGACTGACCTTATGACTAAAACACTGCCAAAATTTTACACATTTTCCTATGGTCTGTTCCCCAGACAATGAAAGCCAAGCTGCCAGATTTTTCATTAATTAGTTCTTCAGTGGATGGTAGAAAAGCAAGAAGACTATAAGCTCAGATGTGTTTGTTTACTTAACATCTGCTGCCCCTTAACCTCAGGCTCCGCATTTCTCTAGCAAATAACATTTCCTCCATTATCTCATAACTACATTGTATCCAGCACTTTCCTTTTCATTCCTCGTATGCTTTCACCCCTTTGCCTTCTCTCTCTTTCTTCCTGGTGTTGACCTTAAGGCACCCCAATCCAGTGACTGACCTTTCCCTGGGACTGCCCTTCCATAGGGTGAAAAGACAACTCCTGAAAAGAAGCTGATCTTTTGTGAACACAGAGTGTGCGTGAAGGTGGCTCTGCTATATGGGACAGCTCTGAGAAGATGGAAGAGCTTCTGTCCAAGTGCTAGAGAAAAACGGGCTATTCTGTTTGGGCAAGGAAATTGCCCAAACCTTTCTGTCCTGTGCCTCACTCTCCTGGCTAACTCCATAGCTGTTGTTCCTGGGGAAGAAGGGAAGAGAAGTGAGAGCCTCAAGGATATGTTAAAAAAAAAATAAAATAGAAAGAACAAAAAGTGGGGGAGGGTGCTGGGGTGAGAACTGTCTGAACAATAAAATGAGGTATTAAAAACTATTATTAAAAAGGTAATAGGAAAAAGATACTGAAAAAAGTATTGATTTTTTTAAATAAAGTATTTTTTTAAAGGTTTGGTTTTTGGTGTTTTGTTTTTTTGTTTTTTTTTTTAATTTTGACAACGCCCCGAATCCCAAAGGAGGAGCTCCACCCCGCTGCAGCACGGAGCAGGGCCCGGGGCAGGCAGGGGAATGTGCGGGGGCTGCCCGGGGACGCGGCTGTGGCGGCAGCGAGCTCAGCGAGCCGCGGGCACCCTCTGCTGCCGCCCAGCCCGCACCCACCGCAGCCTCCACCTGCTGCTGCTGCTGCTGCTGCTGCTGCTGTGCCCTCCAGAGAGATTCTCTCCGCAGCCCTTCGAGAGCTGGGGACGCCCCAGCCCTCCCTACCAACCACATCCCTCTGCCCTATTACCTGTTCTCATGAGGTGTGCACAAACCTCACTCTTTGGAATTTCCACTTCCCTGTCCACAGAGGATGGTGCTATGCAAGGTCAGGAGTTAGACTCGATGATCCTTGTGGGTGCCTTCCAACTGAGCACATTCTGTGATTCTGTGAAAAACAATCCTGAAGCCTCCCCATACAGCAATCATTAAAATAAAAATTCCCAAAAGTTCCTATACATCTTACTACCCCAGCTCTATGACCAGCCACCCCATCACCACATATGCCCTTCATCCAAAAATGCTGGAATAGGACCTTGCCCTCAGGGGATCACCTGCAGGTACTGAAAACAAATGGTAGGTGTGCAGGCAGATCAGGTGAGAGATGCTAACACAGGAAGATTCACAGATCCTGATATACGCTGTGTGGTTTTGATTATGTTTGGTAGGCAATGCACCACTAAGACACACACACACAGACTTTATGCTGATCTGGTTGCACATGTGCCTGCTAATTGCAAGGGATGTTGGACTAACATGACCTTTAGGGGTCCCTTCCAACCCAAAACATTCTATGATTCTGTAAACGAAGAGGGATGAAAATTTGAGCTCACACTCCAGCTGTCTGAGTTAGTCTGGCATGAGGCTCTGAACAGGCAAAACCAACACTGCTGTTTATCTAGGATAGGAACTGCACATTCAACTCCCCCTTTCACCTTTTCTGCTGTCCAGTGGTTTTCCCTTCTTCCCAGATACCACTCTTCTTCCAGGCTTTGCAGCCCTTCTTTTTCCTTATACTAATTTTCCTTCTTACATATATGCCCCTTGTCTCCCCCTTCCTTCTCTGACACAGGAAGTTTATGGTGGAAGGCTGAAGGAGGAGAAAGCAATTCTCAAGAATCAAGTGCACAACATGGGGAATAAGGAGAGGGGCTAAAAGGTGGCTGTCCTGGGAAGGACAAGTTGAAAGGAAGAATTTCTCTACTGGTTCCTAAAGATTTTTTCCTTCAAGCTGCCTGATGTCATGGAAGCCAGAGAATGAGCAATCCAGCTCATGTAAGTCTTTTTTTCTGGGCAAAACATTATGTACTTGCTTAACAGCCCATAAAGTAAACATAAATGCCTAAGCCCAAGAATGTCATTTCAGCTAGGAGCATTTGTATCAACATCATGGTGACTTTGCTTGCCTCCTGTTACTGTGTCCTTGAGGTATATACATATATTATTTTTTATTCATCTTCATGAGTTTGGACAAGCACTGTACCCGATGCTCAAAAGTCATTGTAGCTCCAACTCTACAGCACAGAGGGTATGTGAGATCAAACAAGGTAAATTCTGAGCTTGTAACAATTAATTTTTTAGCTCTATTCAAAAGTAGAATAAGCAACATTAATTCAGGAAAGCTGGTTACCTTGTAATAATACCTAGGGCCCACAACTGCTGAATAATTTAGAGTAAACTTTGCATCCAGTGCCATGAATTACACTCTAAAGAGAAGAGTATACAGTCAGATCAGTTAATTCAGCTAGAAGTATCTCAGTCCTGATTCAGGATTTATGCCTGTATTTACACCATATTCCCTCAGTCTGCATTTTCATCCCCAGCAAGAAGTGCCCATCTGCCCGAGGCACACAGACCTGAGCACAGTACAGCCTTAGCTGTGCATTCCAGCCCGGGACTCATATTTCCTCTATGATGTGCATGTGTCTGCTCCACACACATCAGTCCTGTCCAAATAATACTGCAACCCTGACTGACCTTTCAATATTAATGACAACACACTCTAGAAAGCACTAGGAGGGAGGTTTTCAAAGCAGGTGAAATAGATAGATAGGTATCTTGTGGCATTTTCATCTAAACAGATCAATTGGCTGACTCCCACCGCTTTCATGAAATCAGTAACAGTTGAGCACCTAACTTCCTCTGTCATGTTTGGAAACCTTGCCACAAGCATCTGTGAAAATCTAAGAATTTTGGGGCATTTGCCCTTACTTGCAGATGAAGTCTGCCCAGGCATACATTAAAACAAAGAAAATCTTCTCAAAACTGGTTAGAGCCTACTTCGTACCTAGTACATGAGTGCTCAGAGGAGCTGGGTAGCTCTAGGCAAGACATACTGAACCAGGTTTAACTTTGGTTCCATATGCTTCGTATCCTGGATTCAGACCCAGCAGAAACTGGGGTAGCACTATTTTGGTGAAGCCTGGTCATCCTCAAAGCACCTACATACAAATAGGAACAAGAATGTAAAGCTGGAGAGATGAGTGGAGGGCACCTGCATTTGAAACAGCTGCTTCATGTACTTGGTTTCCAAAAGAAAAGGGAAAAAAGAAAGGCTCTGCATCTCTACAACTTGTTCCCTCCTCCTACCCTGGCAACCTGGAGCATCCCTGCCAGGCAGCCTGCAACCTGCAGCTACATTCCAGAGGCCTCACACCTGGGAGTGCTAACAAACTGTGGGCTGTGACCTGGTCAGCATCACTTTGCCTGCCTCTCCACAGGCATTACAGGTAGACTACTCTTAATTGACAATCCCTTGAACAAAGATTTTTACCTCTACCACCACAGACAGATAAATAAAGACTTGCAAGAAGTGCAATTTTCAGTAAAGTCAGTTCTGGTTCAAGAAGTATTTGTTCATATACGCATAGTACGGCTGTCTTCACAGCAAAACTTTCATTTACCTTAAATCTTATATTAAACAAAAGCTTTTCTGCGTCTCTTAATTTCAGTCTGCTATAGGAATCACAGTTCACCACCGAACTCATCACTAGCATGTGAAAAATATTTTGGGAGGTCATATCACATAGGTCTTCTCCATAAATCAGTGCACTGAAAAAAAGAAAGCACCATGTAAATATTGCTTATCCCTTATGCACAGATCTAGATTAATCCAATTTGACCTTTGATTCATTTTAGTCACGTGGTCAAAATGATCCATGTTAATCTGTCCAAAATTGTCTGCCCTTCTGTGCCAAGCTCACACTTGCATTCAGAACCAGACACACATACCAGCACTGATCCTCATCTTCTGGTCACTCTGAGCCAAGCTTCCACCTCCAGCAGTATTTGCATTCAGGCTGCAAGAGGGGGCATCACTCTGGTGGGGAGCTTGATGTGAAGCTCCACATTTACAACCCTGTCACCAGACTAAATCAAACGCTATGCGGGCCATAACACTGTCAGGAAGGTAGGGAATGCCATTCTGCATCTGATTAAGAATGATATATTCAGTCAACCCACATAATAATGTTGTTCTAGGACTAAAATGAAAAACTACTGGCAAATGCAATAATCTTTTCTTTCAAATGGTGAAGAGGATATGCAAATACACCAGAGCATAAAAACCTAGCAATCCTTATGATACAGGTTCCTGGGATCAGGACAGGGATGCTTTACAGCTTGTGTGCTCTGCCTTTTGCCTCCTATTTGTTGTTTACGCTTAGGAATAGAGCTGTGTGGGATGGGATATTTAGGAATTGTCACCACACGAATGACATATGGGTGCTGCCTGGCTCGTGGCATCTTTATGATGGTGTGACTTCTAATCCAGACATATGCAGATTAGCAGCAGGTTCAGTCATGCTGAAAGCATCCTGGGCTTCCTTTTAAGCCCCGGTCCCTTTCTGACTGGCAGCGATGTGACTGTCAGCTACTGTTTCCTGATGTCTCCCTCACATGACTGCTGAGAGCTGTGATACCCCGCGCTCGGTGGCTATCTCATTTCCAATCAGTGTACTGTGGCAGCAGACAGTAACGGGGGTTTCTGTTCCTGGACGGGTGCCACAGTGTACTTGGAGACATTTGCTGCTTGCATGTGAGTTTTGGAATCCCCTTTTACAATCAGGAGGTCTATGGAAAAAGAAATCCCTACCACAGCATGAACATAATACTGGCTCTGCATGATGCCAAAAGCATTAATCTCCTTCAGCCTCAAGGCCGTGTGCCTATGGATTCCAAATGTCCCAGTTCACTCAGCACATTTCTCTCGACCTTATGCATGATTTTTTGATAATTATAACATCATATGATAGCATGCTACACTGTCTTTGAGTTATGAAACTGAAGCTTCACATTAGTAGAAAAATTTAAGTAAATTTTTTTAAACCATGCATAGGAGAATGGAGAAGCCATTATTATGGGCTGCAAACCTGATAGTACAGGAGCTTCTAAATTTGGGGATGAGTAGCCTTTACCTTGGAAAAATGGCACTCCAGTTTAAATAGAAGTCTCTGAGTTTGATTTTCATTGAACCCCCATGGATCTCCATCTGTAACTCTCACTGGTGGTAAAGCCTCCAGCCCCACTTAATTCATGCCAGGACTCCACTTAAAATGTTTATAAATGAGGAACAGGTGACTAAATGCTATGATGAGAGGCACAACAGAAATGCTTTTGACAGACAATACAAGGGCAAATGGTAGTAGGAGAAGGGAAATCGCTTTAAACTGACAGAGGGTAGGTTTAGATTAGATCTTTGGAAGAAATTTGGTATTGTGACAGTGGTGAGGTACTGTAACCAGAGATGCTGTGGGCTGCCCCATCCCTGGAAGTGTACAAGGCCAGGCTGGATGGGGTTCTGAGCAACCTGGTCTAGTGGAAGGTGTCCCGGCCCACGGCAAGGGTGTTGGAACTAGATGAGCTTTTAGGTCTCTTCCAACCCAAACCATGCTATGATTCTATGATTACTTTTGGATTTGCCTTTTGTGCCAAGTGCTGAATAGGTTTTGAATTTAAAGAGTAAACCTGCAAACTAGGGCCAGAAATTTTCCTTTTTTTTGGTGTATTTTGAGATTCTAGATTTACAAACTGTTTATCTCTGCAACATCTGTCATAGGGAGTCCATTCAGTTCTGCTTTCGTCACTGTCCCCTCTCTGAAAAACTGCTTGGGCTGCTGCAAGAGATGCTAGAGCATGAGGAAGCAGGAAGCAATAGGCAGCACACAGCTGGTGGGGATGACTGGTTATCCCACTAGGACTTAAGAACAGTGGTGGACTAGGCTGGTGTTGCTGTTCATGGGAACAAAGAGCAAGGTTCCACTTCTAGGGCACAGACTCTATGTGGCAGCAGTGCATGTACCACACATTCCCAAAATTAAGACACCCCCTTCCATGGACACCATATCTGCCTATCCATCAGTCCTCTGGCCAGCACAACTGGCACACCTGTAAGAGAACATCTCTTGCCAAGGTTCCTCAGACAAGAGGAAGGAAGGAGAAAAACAGAGAGGCTTGCAAACAGTCATTTTATTCCCTTTACCATCTCTTACTGATTTTTTTTTTAATGCTTTTTAGATCATTCACAGCATGTAAATACATTGGTGTCACTGTCCCCTGGTTGTCCACTGAGCATAATGAAGACACTGAGATTGCTGCAGAGAAAGTAATCAGAGGTGATGTCAAGCAAATGTGTTAAAACAGACCACTAGAAACTGAAACCATGTAAACCATATTTTGTTGCCTCCAATCTGGGCATCACAGAATGGCTTCAGTTATTTGGCATGTCATGAAGGCCCAGCAAATTTACCAGTCTTAAGGAATGTAGGAGGGGTGAGATCAATGGGATCATACAGAGACTTGTGAAAAGTCAGTAGACTTTATGTTTTGATACTGAAAGATCTCCTTTCTGTTGAACTTCCCAAACAATGGGTCTATAAAACATGCAAATTCAATCACATGCTTGATAAACACATCAGGAAAATTACCGTTTTCAGCAGTTTGTTATAAAAGCAGTCCTGTAGGACTGATGGAGAGGAAGCTTCAGGTTTTTCACTTTCCTTTGTGTTACTGAGTGGGGACCACGCACCAAGATCAGCTGAGTGTGGGTCACAAGAGAAATGACAGTGAGGTTCACCACAGATCCCCCTACCTGCCTCTCTGGTCTGCCAGCCATCAGCAGTGTGGGCAGCAGACACTTCAGCTGCAGGGGACCTTGTGGGAGTCACCTACTCCAACACCTTGCTCAAGAAGGGCAATTTCAGAGTTAGACAGTGACTAATTAATAACAAAATGAAACACAACAGAAACATCAGGGATAAGTATGTGTCTTGGATGTGCAGCATCAAATGGAGAATTCATAAGAATTTCATAAGTACATTTTCACTTAACCACTACTTTAAAAACATATTTTAATGGGACTTTGATACAAGATCAGCTCTCTCAGGTAAATACACGATACCCAGAAAATAGCAGTTGTAAGCTGTTCAAATTTAGTATCAAATTGAACAAAGGAAACCTAATGCTTTAATCCAAACACAAGCAGCAGATTAAAATCCTGATACCATTAACAAACATAATAATGGCTTTCATGTTCTTTCAGATTTTTATATCTTTTTTTAGGAACTGTAATTCAATCTTTGTTAAGTAGGAGTTTCTGGGTTTTTTAGGGGGGACAGGCTCTCTCCAGATCAAAGCAGAGGCATATGGGGAGAGAACTGAGAGTAAGCATGTGCTCTTGTAGTCAGTGTCAGGCAATTGAGGGTGACCAAACCTGCTCTTCATTTACTTCTGTACAGCTGGAGAGCTCTAACAGAAGTCTCCCTGCTCTGCTCATATTTCCTTTTTACAGGGCACAGACCTAATCAGAAAGCTGGAACACATTGCACCTTTGGTTAAACCATCATGCATTCTAACCGTTGTTTCCTCTTTCCCAGTATCTGACATCAGAGCCATGCTGTTTGAGGAAGTCACAGTTGCAGCAATTGTTTCTAACCACTGCTCCCTTCTATTTTAGGCTGGCTGAGAATGATCCCATCCCTTTAGACTCCGACTCTGACTAAATACACCTATATCTGCAATCTGCACAACAAGGACCTTTGTTTAAGAAGACCAGAGGACAAGACATTTCTGCACAGAACAAAGGAGCAGAAAAGGGAAGTGTGGCCTTTTTTAAAAAAAAAATTATTTGATTTGTATTATTTGAGATTCTTTAACAACAGCACTTTGATTGATGTGAAGTCACAATGAAGTCACAGTAGACTTGGTGTGATGAATGCTCTTTTGACCTTTAGAGATGGTTGGCCTCATTCCCCCACTGCTGTGCACCTTGGTTTGTAATTTATACCTGTGGCAAAGTGGTTACCAAACCAGCATGGTAGCAGTTTATAGCATTTTGTGCAAAGCACAACACAAGGAATGAGGCAGGGGGAGATCAGACCCAATGCCTTCTCACACAAGGCATCAAAGAGGAGATCTTTTATAATTTACTACAATACCACCTAAGCACCAACCTAAAGCAAGGCCCTGCCAGGCACCCTGCCAACATGGAATAGTGTATGGCCCAATGGCTTGGCTACAGGGGGAAGCTACTGCTCATTAAATGAAGGTGTGTGCAGGGACAGCAGCTCTTTGAGGCCTGGAAGAAACCAGGGCAGTTAGTGAGCTCCAGGGCTGGCCACAGGCACAGCAGCTATGCAGGGGAGCTGGAACCTTGCTAGTACACTTCCTAAATCTACCCTCCCAAGCAGATTAGCTTGTGTGAAGACACCTCTGTAAGCCTCTGCAACGTGCAAGAGCCTGGAAAACATGCAGAAGAATTACAGAGGAAGAGGTTTCCATAGTTGTGCACATAAGGTCAGAAGGACAGTCTTGGCCACATTTACAGAGTTTTGCTAGATCACTCCTAAGATTTCCTGATTGAGGCTGACCCAAAGTAGAGGAACCTACCTGTGTCCATGCTAAAGGTCTTCAGGTGTCCCACATACCTCCTCAGGTGGAGACCAGCTCTGTGCTCTCTGGTCCAAAGTCAATCTCCAAAGCCCTCCAGGAGGTAAGAGATCCATAATGGAGGTCCTTGGGTCATCTCATCCTGAAGGCAAATGCACCATAGCCAGGCTAAACCTCACCAGGAAGCCCTAAAAAGGGGTCCTGGCTTACTGAATGGTAGCCAAGATCACCCAACAGCAGATACAGCTGAGTACACATGGTCATGCCAGGGCTGGAGCAAAGGGAGCACAATCCATCATCTCATTGCCACCAAATAAAGGTCAAAATCCACCTTTTCTGAAAGGAGCATTCAGGCTTGAACAGAAAAATGAGATCTTATACAAAATGTGTTTTGAACACAAGGCATCTTGATGCCTTGTCTTCCTCTTTGTGAGCAAAGCAGAGGAAGCTGATGAGCAAGGTCTGACCAAGGCACACCAAATGAACACACAACCATGCAACACTTTTTCTGTCTTTTAAATATCCTGCAATGCCCCAAAGTGTACCCAAGACACTAATTTTGAAGGTGCCCAAGAGGAAGTGGGATTTGGCTTATTTGGGTAGGAAACCTGTGTACAATATTGCCCTGGCTGCGAGTGGCTCCAGCACCAGGCAGGCTGTGTGTGAGTCCAGACTTTGTAAGGAAATGGAGGGGACAGCTAACCTCTGCTTCCACAGGCTCTCTCCACTTCCAAGATGCCTTCTTGCTTTCACAAGAACCCAAGGGACAAGTTTATGTAGCAGAACTCTGGAACTACTTAACTTAAACCAAACAATGCTTTTGAATCAGTTACTTGTTCACAACCCCTACTGCAGACCCAGATATGATGAAGCCTGTGAGGTGTCTTGAGCATTATTTGGGGCAGTTTGTTCTGTGGGGGTCCTTACAAGAAACAGCACATGAGTCAGCTGGCTGACCACTAGAAAGCAAAACGATACTCCTCATAAGCTTTCAATTAGAAACAGTAAATTAACAAAGCCACAATCATTTCTAAAAGCTTCTATTTCAAAGCAAGCCTTTTCCACTATTTGTTCTGAATTCTTAACAGGATCCTGAGTTGAGGACAAACTTCATCTCCTTGTGAAAGATTGGAGGTGAGAGCAGGGCCACGTGCAACCTGGAACATCAGGAAGATTTTGGCTAGAAGGCATCTCAAGGTCTCCACTTCCATCACCTACCTACTCAAGGCAGACCAAGTTGCCTTGCAAACTTTCACTGTCTCTGTGGACAGAGAATCTACAATGCTTCCAAGAGATCTGTTTTAGTGTTTGACTAAGTCTCCTGGTGAAGAATTTCCTTTCTACAGTCAGAACATCCCATCCTGCACCTTGTGACCATGGCCTCTTGTTCTTTTGCTAAGCAACTTTGACAGTAAGCCGTCTCTACCTTCTCTGTAACCCCTCCTTTAGATGGTTGAGCTCAGCACTTACATCTCCCCTTCTCCTTTTCCTCTGTGGGCCAAATACCCCCAATTCCCCCAGCTCACCCCACTGTTACACACTCCAGCCCAAGGCACAGGAGCATTTTACTCAAAACTCCTGCAGAGGTCAAAACCAATGACCTCAGGATGTCACCCCAACTATTCCAATGACAAAATCATTTGAGGATTTTTTCATTCTGTATAGGTTAAATGCTCACATAACCCCACAATAAATTAAAAATTACACAGAGTAATGTTTTATTACAAGCTGCATAAAATACAGCAAAAAATGATACCCTAGCAGGTGACCATCCCTCTCTACTAGGCATTAAGCCCACTGCTTGGCCAGCTGAGCTACACTAAGCATCAGTTAAAACCTGCAGATTGATTAGACCCAACTGGCACCTGCAGAATTAATACCTGCAATTTTGGTCAGCTAGCTAAACTAATTGAACTGAGCAGCACAAAGTTATCAGATTTCACTCCTTCTCTTTTCACACATAACTCCTGACGTCCTTTGCGAACGGTTGTGAGAAACTGCATATTTCATTTAGTTTGAAATCTGATCATTTTTGCAGGTGACTGCAGCTTTTTAATGTAAACATGGAGACACCTCTTAATTCTCACTGGAAAACAGAGAGGGTTTGGGTTTTTTTGTTCTACGCTAGGAAACTGCTATTGGATATTCAGTGACAAGCAGTTTGAATAGATTTAATTTTTGCTCAGCCCTGGTAACAATAACAATCCTTACATCTCTTGTAATTACCACCCAACATTTCACCGACAACTACAAAACTGCTTCTCTTTCTGTATATTTAATCACCCTCTCTGAACCTCCAACTCCACACATGGAGCTGCTGGTTGATTAGCAAACAAATAATCACCTGAGTGCCAGATCCAGGCAGCTGCCCTGTGTGTGTGTGTCACATCTGCAGGACTCAGCAAATGCCAGCTGCTTGTCTTGAGCAAGCTTGGCCGCCGGGCACTGGACACAGAGAGTGGTGCAGGCATACATACATGTATGTCCATGCCTGTATGTGTGGCAGAAAAGTATGACTGAAGAAAGCATGGAAAATGTCACAGAAAGATTTTAATCTGTTATTCTCTCATGGATATTTTTTTTTTTCTTAGTGTTTCTCAGCGTTGTAACTACCACACCATCTGCTGAAGAGTAGTTTTGGTGTAAGCCCAGGTAGACAAAAAATGAGCTGGCTGCTCAGAACACGCAGTGAGAGGAGATTTGGTAAGTGGTCCTGACTAATGTGGTGTCTCACGAGTTTTATACTTTCTAAACACTACAAGATGACAAGCACTTACAACTAACAAAATGTTTGGCAAAACCTCCTGACTAAATCAATTTTTTACATTTGTTTTGCAAAGTGACTGTGCAGTTCAACAAAAGGTGGACTTGTAATAATTGTCAGCATTATCTACACAAATACATTAATATTTTGATACTGCAGTCATCACCTTGAAAAGAAGTTAGAGATTCAATGCCAGCTTCAGCAATTATATGCTAGAATGCTTCTGAACTACATCTGAGAATTCTCACTTAATGATGTGATATTTTACTTTGAAATATACATTTAGGTGTGTGGTGATTATTCAAAAAAGTTATAAAACCCACTCAAATCCACTGGCTTCCCTAAGACTGTATCTTGCTCTATTGTTTGATTTTCTTAAAAAAATGCCATTAATACTTTAGTTGAACATGGGTTTATATCAAAGACTTATTAAAATGAGCAGTGCAAAAATGATAAAAATAAAAGACGGCACTTTAGAAAGTAAAGATTTGTTGGGCATCCTTCCAGTTGGAAAAAGATGATTAGCTTAGAGATATCCCACCTTTTTTAACTAACCTTTAGAGAAACTCAACTGCCAAGTGTAGATGCACATTAAAACTTTAATAATACATTTACTTTTTCCTTTTTTTAAGTATAAGGGAGATACTAACAAAGACACAGTCAAACTGAGATAGAGAAGCATCAAACTTTTCCCTTCTGTGTTAGTAACTCTGAATGTCTGATCAGATGTTGCAAGCAGGCAAAGGGATGGGAGTAGCAATAAAAGAATGGAAATGTTTTGCCCATCGAATTATGCTATACCTGACTGATTACAATGAGGGAAAGAGGAAGAAGAAGGGGAAGGGAGAGGGCCCTCTGTCTATTACACTTATCTCTTTTGCCCTTGTAAGGCTTTAAATCCACATCTATTTGTTTAGATTGTACTTTTCCTTCAGAGCAACAGACTGTCTTCTGTGTCTGCCAGAGGAGACAAAAAAGTCCCTTGTAGCTGAAATTGCCCACTGAATCAGAGAACTCCCAAGTTACAAATCTATGTGCAGAAATGCAAGAAGCCTATGCAGAGTCCTCCCAAATATTTCCCTGGTACGATAACACCACTGTGCCACCAGAAATCTCAGCTTGTGCAAACAAACTTGACAGCAAGCACAGGCAAACCTTCTGAAAGATCTAATCTTAGAAAATGTACTAAGCTGCTTGATCCACATGATAACTAAATGCTTTGTGAGCTATATCTATACTGCTGGATCAAAACTTCATTGCTTCTACATTTTTCCATTCCATACCCTGGCATTTAATATTAATTTAAGTATGTGGAATCAGCCATAATCATACTTGCCATAGGTGAGTGGTTACCAGAACCAAGGGGTATTAATTGCTAGGAAAAAAAATGAAGTAAAACCACACTTGGCTGTGTGTATTTATAATAGGTAAGTGAAAGAAGAGAGTGTGAACAGCACCCTGTTCTCCGGCTCTGCTGTGTACTGTTGCAGCACTGACTCCATGAAACATTTTGTGTGGATGTGTGTTGGTAAATCACAAGCAATGCTGGATTTCTTAAAGCAGGGAAGGGAAGGGAGGATCCATAGCCCCACCTATAGTGGCTACATACCAGCAGCCACCCACTGGCACCTGTGGAGAGTGAACTTCTGCTACCTACAATCTGCTAGATCTCACAAAATGAACCCAACCCTTTTCTTCATAAAATAGCACTGCATGAAAGTACAGTAATCTCCAGTAGAACAGTATAGATAGGAGTGGGGGGAATGCCAAACTATGTCATTCACCATTTGCCCTTAAAAAAGTGTTATGAAAAGTAGTTTGAACAATTCCCTTTTTTTGAACAGAACAAACTGAACTCAGTGCCGGAAGGTCTTAAATGCTGGCATCCACCTACTGGGTCACAATTTATATCATCTGCATCTATGTGACGATTATACATTTCCTTCCAAATTGTTGATAAAGGTATTGAGCAACGCTGAGCCAAGAATAGCTTCTTATGCAACTTCAGTTCAAAATTTACAGCACTCCTCTGCCAGCTTTTCTAAAACTGAGATTTCCAATCTGGAGTGTGCAAAGCCCACTGACGGTCCACATGTACCCTCAAAAGAGCAGCCAGACACACTTACAGCTCTGTCTTGCTGCTTTCTTCTGGAGTCAGGGAGAGTTTGCTTCAGAAGGTTAGAACTTAATGCCATACTTGGGCTCAGTTTTCCCACAGTGAAGGGAGAGGCTGCTGTGTAGTTGTTGTCCAACAGCCTCTTCTCCTTCCACCATTTAGACAACTACAGGACACACATGCAGGAGAGCTCTTTTTCTTCTGAATATGCCACCAAGGGTGCTTTCAGTATCACTGACAGCAATATTTGCTCTGTGGCTGAGTCACAGAAGTCACTACAGGATTAGATTCTTCAGAGATAGAAACTGGAGAAGTAATATTAATGTAAAACCAAAACATGCAGCTGAAAAAAGCTGATCATGGCAGGTAAATTTTCAAATCATTAACAGGAACTAACTGAGGAAACCTATAATCCAGGTAGTAGCCAATTAAAAGCAGGTGAAGTTGGAGCAATATGTAAAAATTTAGACAATCCAAGAGGACAGAATCAGATGGCACCTGAGAGAGGTGCACACATTTAAATATGAAATAGCACGGAACAAAAGAAAAAAAACCCCAAGTGAGATAATGTAACAATGATACAAAGGAACAGAAACCACCAGATATAACAGAAAATTCTAGATAACAATATTCATAATCACATCAAAGGTCCAAGGCAGCCTCAGAAAACTGTATACAACATTTGGAAGCTGAATTCAAAGAGAGTTGTTCATTATCAATGGGGAAAGTAGGAAGGTAGAAAGGCAGATAAAAGCAAAGAACAACTTTTCCCATCTTCTATGTTCATTTCACCATTGCATCAGCATCTTTTCCCTCTTATGCATGCACACACTCACACTCTCCAATTCTGTCCTTGCTCCAGCCTTTTGAATTCCGTCTCTCATCATCTGTCTGGGGTCTCCTATAGTATTTCTTCCTTTTGTGTACAAATAATCAGCCCAGTGAAGCTCCTAGGATTCCTAGACACGTGGCTACAGAAAAAATGTACTTACATACACCAAATTAATAGCTAAGTTTAGCAAGCACTAAAAGAGAGATTGAGAGGTCAGTATACCTCAAGAAGTTACTGTAAAACTATGAGCTAAAATCACACACCTTTGGATCCCTGGAAGGGGATGCCCTACACCCTTTGTTGTCTTTGGGGGGGCTGATGGGCAATTATCTGTTGACTGCTATTAGAAAATGTTGCTTAGTCAAATGCCAACTTCGGGGGGAAATAAGACTGTATCAACAAGGAGAGCCACAAATTTTGGTCAAAACTAGGAAGAAAGGAATGCCAGGATAATGAGTAATTTGCTTGTGAGGGAAATTCACACCACATGTGAGAGAACCAAACACAGGTCCCAGCTCTGCCTGATTCACAACCAGAATATGAAGGAAGCGAAGTCAGTCTTTCTGTGGTTCGGTGACTACTAACACAAGACAGCACAGACGCAACTGGAAAGCCTGTGAAAGTCCCACACACACTCCCTTGCAGAAGGTGCTGTCTGGAGACTAGGGAGGCCACAGCCTAGTTTCAGCTGAGCAGACACTTGCAACGACATTGAACTACCTCAGGATTATGCTGAAATGCAGAGGGTGTATTTATAAATCCTCAGGGAGTTTGATGGCTATTCTGCACCTACTTTCATGGTCCTCCTCTCTTGCAGCCCTCAAAACATGTACAATCCGGGGAGCTCCATTACAAACCTGCTCTGCTCTGTGAGCTTAGAGGAACAATAAATTGGCTGAAGCAAGTTGGTTTTTTGCTTAAAAAAATTGGCTTGACTTTATTTCGTTTGTTGGTTTTGTTTTGTGGAAGAACACAGACTGTGTACTTCCTAACATGAAGGAAACTGAAGCAGAGTAAATGAGAAGTCCACAAGTTAGAGTTCTCTAAATTAAGCTCATTGCAGCTGTATAATCTAGGACAAAGGTTAAAACCAGTATCAGCAACAAAACCCAACCAAACACAATAAAGACACTCAATAGCAAAAATCAAGAGAAAGTTTCAGGAGTTATGACTCAGGTACCAAACGAATTTACAAGTACATAACAGAGAAAAGTTCAGCAGAAATTACTTCAAACTCCCTGAAGATGCATGAGAGGAACTTGTAGACAGACAAAATACACACTGGGTAATAATACTGGGAAACAGAATTAATTCTTTTCTCAGTGGCTATCAAGAGCAGGAATAGCAATGCTTCAGGGAATATTTCCTGGAAGCAGAAAAAACACAACAATTTCTTTGTCAGGACACATGTAAAAGAAAAATGCAACATCATTAAGACATTCCTAGAGATTTTTGCTCTCGTCCTGACCCAGAGACAGTTTGTCTCATCTTGATAATACTTAGCTTTGCATCCATGCAATACCATAGGTATCTCCTATTATTTAGAGATGACATTTACAATAGGAAATCACAGAGAAGCTGCTTGAAAGGGACCTGTGGAGATTATTTAGTCCATCCTCTTCCTTGGTACTGTGGGTATTCCCCACACTAGCTCCTGTCAAGCTGTGGTTTGTCTGGCCAACCCTTGAAAATTTCCTAGGGTGGAGATTGCATAGCTGCTCTCAGTAACATGTTCCAGGGCTGCAGTACCCCTCTCATGGGTTTTCCCAACCATGCAACTGGAACCTTCCCACGGCAGCTCCTGGCTGTTGCTCCTTGTCAGATTGTCTACTACTAAATGGCAGAGTTTAGCTCCATTACCTTTGCTGTTCCCTCTCCAGCTGCTGTGGGCACCCCACAGGCTCCTCTTCACCAGAGTAAGTCTACACCAGAACAAAGCTGCATGTGTTCTTGGTCCTTTGCTATCCTGGCAGCCCTCTGCTGGCCTCCCCCCAGCTTCTTCAGAGCCTTCTTGTAACAGGGAGGGGTGGAAAGGGTACATGACTGCAGCCTCACCAGTGCCAAGCAAAAGTGCATGAGAACAACTTTACTTGACCATCTGAGTATGCTCCTTCTAGCCCAGTGTGCAGTTTACTTTACAATGAATTATGGCTCAACCATACATGATTCAAGCAATTCACCACAACCCTGAAGTCCTTTCCAGCCAGGCCACTGGTTAGCCAGTATCCATTTTGTACCAATGCTGGAGTTACTCTGCCATGAACGCAGAAACTTGCATTTCTTCTTGCTTAATCTTACGAAATTTCTGTTGTCCCAATCTTCAACTTTCTGATGATTCCTCTGGACTAAAGCTCTGCCATTCTGTGTGTCAATCACGCCCCCCCACTTAACACAGTCTGCAAATTTGCTAACGGTGCCATCTGCCTCCTCATACAGGCCACTGCCTTCTTGTCTTTGCTATGTTTGAAAATGAATTTCAAGAAGATGTTCTTTTTCAGTGACTGAGGTGACAGTAACAATCATATTGTTCCCTGGATTCTCCTTTTCTCCATTATGAAAGACAGGTGATTCAGCCCTTAGCCTTTTTCCAGTCTTCATGGATTTCTAAAGACCACCCTGATTTTCCACATATGGTAGACAGCAGGTAACACTTTCAGTGTCACATGAATCTCATCAAGCACTATGGATCTGAATATATCCAGCTGTGATTGTCCCTAGCTCATTGCTCCTTCCCTGTTGGCTATCCTCCCTAAGAAACAGTGCTGGTATAAATCTTTGTCTGATGCAAAAGAGACATTGGGGACCCTGTTTTGTAATGCTCACCACTACATTGTTCTCCCCTATTCTTTGGCAGGCCTACATCCTCTTTGAACTTCTTCTGTAATTAGTGTTCCAGTAGAATCCCTTCTTGTCTTGACTTAATAGTCTCTCCTGGGCTTAACTCCAGCTGGGCCTCAACCTTACTCATTTTTATCAAAAATGCTAAACAATACCTTTATACTTTTTCTTTGTTCACCTTTTCAATTCTTGTATGCTATTTGGATGCATTAATGGCTTACCATGCAATTTCATGCTTAGGCCTGAGCCCCTACTGCTGGAAGCCCATCCTGCACAGAGGGAGATTGTTCTTCACCTCTCAGAAAGCTGACATTTTTTTGCTTTGCTTGTTTTCACTTTTTTTTTTCCTTTTGGTTTTGTTTGTTTTAAATCAGCCAACCCTTCTTTGCCCTTTTCTCCCTTGGCATCTTCCCAAGGAATTTTGCCTAGGGAAATTCATTAACTAAGCCAAACTCTACTCTATGAAGTCTAGAGTCGTAATTTTGCTACTTCTCTTCCCGTTTTTCCTCTGTACCTTGAACTCAGTCATCTCATGGTCACTGCAGCCCAAGCTGCCATTTCTGCCAAACTTTTGGCCAGTTCTTCCCACTTTGCAAGCAGCAGGTCAAGTGCAGCCCCTCTGGCATTTGCATCATAACCTGTGAGCTGCAGAGTCTACAACTTCTTGGGCTGCTCTCATGGTGCAAGGCCAGCAATGCCTACCTGGACAGCTGAAATCTCCCAGGAAGACAAAGGTGCAGTTAGGAGAGTTCTGTACTTGTCTGCAGAACGCCTCATCTTCTACATCTTGTTCTGGAGATTTTGGTCAGACCCCACCATAGCATCTTTGGTGGCACTCTGCCCACAAGCCTTGACTATTGGCAGATAAATCCTAGGATTTCTGCTAGAACTCTGCTAAGTCAAGGAGCACCTGTACAGAGGGGACAGCAACCCCACTGATCTTCCCTAAAGGCAGTTATGAGAGCACTCCAGTTAGGATCCAACACAATAGTTTATGTACCTCTCATAAGATCTCTCACCAGAAGGCTTGATATCATGCATTTTGTGTAAGACTGTGTTACACAAAATATTACTGCTCTGTTTTCACTTTTTTCTCCATCTTTTCTACATAACTTCTTCCTATAATCCTATTAACTGGCATTTCAGCTCTCTAGGATTAAGCTTTCCTTCTACATTTGTGTTTCACCCACTTGAGTTGCTATCATCCCTGACATTAGTGTAGCAATTATCTTTTAAAAAGTGATTAATAATATAACTGGGGTGAGTGCCGGGGTTGAGGCATAGGAAAAGAGGAGTAACAGGTTCCCAGTACTCGTAATTTGCAATTCATTAAATAAAAAAAATATGAACATGCCTTAAAAGACTCATAACAATTTAACATCATTTAGAAATGTAAGCAAAATTATATGATCTAGCCATGGTCATTTATCATTATTAGGAACAGGAAAAACAGATAATTTTGAATCCATTCAAATGAAAGGGAGATAGACCTATAGGTGATCAAGAAGAGTGAATAGACTGTAATTATACTACTTTTTCTTGAAAATTCACTGCAAAATTATGTGCAATAATTATGCCACTGTTTTACTAAAGCCAAAAATGAATTTTAAAATATCCTTTACTTACACTGATTACATTCTACAACCCTTTCTATGAGAACTAAGAGGATAAAACCAGATAGACACCAAAGTTTCTGTGCTAATCTTCCAACAGGAAACCCTGCTAGCTATTGTTGAATAGTAATTAATGACCCCAAAGAATAGCCAAAGGAATAACAATTCTGTGGTCTCCAGAGGGTGAAAGCAGATGCTGCATTCCAACTTCCCCCTATCCTGTGCTGCTTTTAAGTGGGCTTTTCAAGGTTTAGGAGGCCACAGACCAGAAGTATGGCCTCCAAAAGGCCTGCAGAGTTCAGGAAGTGATGTCTCTTGCTGAACTCATCCTCCCATGCTCACCTTCACCTCCCATTCCTAGTCTTTTTCCCTACCAAGAGCACCTGAGTCAGGGACAGGAGAAGGCATTTGCAAGCTTCAGTGAAAGTTCTTATTCAGCCAGTAGTGACCCACCATGCCCAGGAACAGCCTGTCACAACAAGGTGTCTGAATTACAGGCCGGTTTAAGTGACTCCTGACTGATTCTGTGTTATCCAGATGTTCTACTTACATATACTGATGCTTGCTTATGCCAACAGCCACACCTACTTGCCCAGGGGGCTATGGTGCTGGATTCAGGTAATGGCAAGGGAATCATCCCTGTCTAGCTGAACTGCCACATCCCAGATAATTATTTTTATGAAGGGCATTTCTCAGACACAATGAACAGCAAAACAATACTGAGATTTTAAGTCATGTCTTAAGAAGTTCCACTCAAAGCATGGCACAGTTCAGATTTTTTTGTCAAGTTGTAACTGGTATCTCCACTGTATAAAGTCTATTACAATGTGGTTCTTCAATTAACAACATTAAAGTACACATGATACAAGAATTCACTGTCACAGCCATGAGTGGCTCTCATGTGTTCTGTATCTTAAGCTCTCTTTCCTCTCTCTGTTGCTTGAAAGAAGCATCTTTTCACCTCAGTTTTTCTAGGTAAGTCTTCCTGATGCGGAATAATAACCAAGGACACAGCTCTAGTAAGTAGGTGGCTTCTGTGCAGAGCTCTTCTTCACTGCTCTTGCCAAGATGAATAGTGCTGTCCCGCTCTTTCCTGCCCAGCATTTTACTGGTGGGGAACTGTATGCCCCAAAAGGTGATTGTTGACCTGCTAAACAACAGAGCCAAATGCTGTAGAAATTCTGCTGTTAGAATCTAGCGCGGTAGCTAGAGGAAGGTTTGTTCTCTTGTTTAATCTAATGATCGCTACTGATGTGAGTCATGTTTCCCACACTGTCACTGATTCCTCACCTGTGTGATGCCTGGAAGGGGATTTTGGGCACCATCTCCTGCCCCAATTACTCACACAGAGCTAGCACCCTTATGTACAGACAGATACAGTAATTAGACATGTGTCATAGCTCAGGCTTTAAATGCTGCTCCAACCTTCTTGTGTGCAGGATTTTGTGAAACGACCTTGTATTTTCTGAAGGTGCAGCATAAGCATGGCAAATTCTGGCTGGCACATTTTTTGGCCTTGAAAGTGATTTTTATTTATTCACTTGGGGTTTTTAAGTCCTTAAGGAGTAGAGTTTCTTTTAGGCAAGTACATGTAACAGCAGGAAAGCAACAGACAGTGCCAGCCTGACTCTCACAGAGAGACAAGATCTTTAAAATAGTATTTCCGCTCCTTTTGAGGCTACAGCCTGTGGTTTCATCTGAGGTACCTGTGTGGCAACCTATTCAAATGAGCCCACAGAGAGTCTTGTATGCTAAAAGATACGTGAAGGAAAGAGGAATTTCCAGTGGAAAATGTGATTGAATGGAGAGATGTTCACTTGGACAATCTCTTACCAAAGCTCAGCAACCAACTAGTAGTATCTGCCAGTCTCTTTTTCCATGCCATGAGGCACTCTGTCTTTACTGCTTACATCAATTAGAACTCATAATGTCATTACTGGGCACATCAAAGCATCGTGCCTCCCTTCAGAAAGGCTCGTAAGTCTGCCCACTCACATTGTGGTCTGCAAGTAACTATGAATCCTCCAGCACTTAGTGGTATGTTTCACACCTCAGCTCTGGGCTTTGAGCACTGTTTTTAGGCTCTTATAGCTCTGACAATTAAGACACCATTCCTCAGGAACCCTCAGGCTTAGTCAAACATTTTCTTCTTTTCATATTAATAAGAACTACTTTTAGAACACGATGCTCACAATTTAGAATACAGTTAAGAAAATAACCCATCTATTAACTAAATATTTCAAGACTGAGGTAATAGCACAAGACAGTGTAAGTACATATGCATTTACAGATTTCAAAATAAATTGTTCTAAAAATTTGTATGTGGGATTTTTAATCTCCCATGGAACTTGTATGTGCATGTATAACTAACAGAATCACAAGGATGTTTTGTAAGCATCAAGCTCTTTTCTGGCTACAGGTACTAATTATAACAATCACTGAATTTGTCAACATGCCAGGATGCTTAAGGGAAATGTCAGAGGAGACAGGGCCAATTTGAAAAGGACAAAGGGAATGGAAATATTATGGTTTGGGGTTTGGGTTTTTTGTTTGGGTTTTTTTTCAGACAAGTGTCATACCATTGCTCTTGGCTTCACTTCCATTACAGGGTTAGTTTTCTGATCCCCTGACTGTGTGTCAGGATGCCAGAAACACCACAACAGAAGTGACAAGAATGTGTAACTGAGGAGGAATAGTCAGCAGTGGTCCCAACTTAAATGTTGTTTATGTGCAGCCTGAGTATACAGTTGGTGAAATTATTCAGGAAAGTGCAGTGAAGGGATAGAAGTGAGAGATCAGTGCTCGATGGCTTCTATGTATCTTTGGGGACTGAGGCATCTCTGCCTGCTTGCCTTCAACTTCCATGCACAGCAGGGCCAATCTTAAGCAGAGAGGACACAGCTGTCTTGGGCAGCAGGTTGATAACCAACCACAGCCCTGATACCTGCTCTGTACACTGGAGCTGGTGAGAGCCATGCCAACGCAGCTGCTGACTCCACCGAGAGGATGGAGTCAGAGGTTTGCAATTGTCGTCACACTCATCCCATTTAACAACAGGAACACGTTGAATTCCTCAGGCTTTCCTCTCTCTCTCTGAGCCAGCTCCTTTCGCTCCCTTCTCCCCTCCCACAGCATGTGTCCTACCCCACCATCTCACTTCGGAGGTAGCAACACTGTGTTTGGTTTGCAGTGCCAAGAAGCCCTAAACACCCTCTGCTATAAGGCTGTGAGGAGCCCAACAGCGCAGCTGCAAGGAGAACAGCTGCTGGGATTTGGGGCTGTAATGCACAAACCTTTAAAGGCTGGGAGGTACAGGCATCCTCATCCTACCTTAAACGTCCAGCTAGTGCAATGTGCAATTGATTGAATGCCTTTGGAGACATGGTGGCCATGAGCAGTCAGATGCCTTCTGCTGCACACCACCATGGACAAGCCTGGTTACTGTGGTTCAGCAGCCACAGGTTATCACTGGAGGTCATCAACCCAAACAGGCAAAATTAGAGTGCCAACAAGCAATGAAGGATTATGCTGTCACCTGGCCAAATGAGCCTGAAATGATCTAGAAGACCCTTCCACACCAAGCAAGGGAAACTATCCAAAGGCCCCTGTCTTCTTCGGGGTGGTTCTGCAAAGCTCTGAAGCTGAGTGGCTCCAGATGCCACCAGCACAACTCTCTGTCCTGTTCTGTATCTCAGTAGTGGGGCCACCACAATGAGCCCCTTGCAGAGTTCATCACAATAATGTCACAGAGAGGTTTTGCGGTTGGTTGTTTTTGTGTTTACCTTTTTTTTTTTTTTTTTTTTAACAGGTCAAAACAGCTGAAAACTGCAAAAATGAATTAGTATCAAAATAAAGTTCTGCAAAATTGAAGACAAAGTCAGTCCTTTGTCCAGCTGAGTATATATATGTAGGTTCCTCCCATGTCCTAGCACAGACACATCTGAGCTGGAAGCAAGGGTAATCTTAATAAATGGTGTTAAACTGTATATTTTTCATTGAACTGGAGGGGACGGAAGCAAAGAGCAGAAAGCTAAGACACCTGTTGCACACCTCCTTCAAAAGAAACCATATACTACTAATTGCAGGCTGTCATAAAAACCCTTATAATGCCTCAAAGGCATTGGGTCAATGTGTTAACAATTTGGTTCATATACTTAGTGGAAAATAAAGAGAAAAGCACTTCAAGGTATGCTTGGTCCCTGCAAACTTAAAACTTCAGCTGTATAGTTTGATGAGTGGTTTTATGTTGGAAATTCCTTTATAGTCATAGGAAGAGCAAAAAAAACGACGCCACTCCAGATCTAATATTGAAAGAGTAACAGGCAGTGAACAAAAGAAAGATTTGGAGACATTCCCCAGGAAGGAAGGAATTATGGCTCTGTAACCAAAGGGCTACTTTTTCTTCCCTGCTTTCTCAGGACAAAACTCTGTGTTTAGTCTCTCTAAAAACACGTTTGCTTTTCAGGTGATGTCTACTTCACTCACTGAGCACACAAGTGTTAGGAAGGATGGCATCTGGGGAGAAACAAAGCCAGGAGCACTTATGGGAAGGCACCAACTATATCAGAAAGAGTACTTCAGATGTTGATTTAATTGAAATCAGGAATGTAGCTGGAGAAAAGGAACATTGCCAGCGTACCCTGGAGAGCAGTGCTGAAATATGTGCTACATTGACCACTGAAAATCCATAGAGAGCTGGCAGGTCACACTGTGCTGGCTCTTCTCCTTGTTTCCAGCTGCTAAATTACATTAAAGTCAGCTTAAAATTCATTAAACGCCTTCCTATTATTACTTTTCCATATCAGCAGTTGTTATAGCTGCTGAAGAGACATTGTGTGATGGTGACAGTGAAGAGAGGCCTGAGTAAATATGAATGGGAAAGGAGAGGTGATTTTGACCAGGAAAACACTTGGGACCCTTCAGAATTTAACTGCTCTTCAAAAGATGAAAGCAGCTACACAGTAGATTGTGAATTTAGATGCTTAAATGCTCCAGAGATATCTTAATACTGCTTGTGGAGGTCACGTTTTGTTTGGCAGTTTTGCATAAATCCCAAACCAGTCAGAATCACCACTCTGTGAGACTGTCATTGCAATGATGCTGACCTGGTGTCACTGATAATTACAGGTAATTTCAAGTGCTGTCATTAATTTGCCTTTTTCAATCTCTCTGCAAAGCCTTACAGGCTTTGTCCTGTATATAATAGTATTGAAGGTAATAAGATTTCTTCCATCAGGGATTTAAGGAATTGGATTTTACTCAGATTTTTTTAAAAGCTTAGCACTATTTCTTGCAGGTTTTGAAAAAAGTAGGTTTTTAGAAGTTTTCACCAATTTCAGTGTGAAGTTTTTTTCTGCGGCAGGATAGAGAGGAGAGAAACTCAGGTGTTACTAGTTCAGAAGGGAAGCTCCTTTAAAGGTGGAAGTGAAGGAGAGAGCAGAGCTCCTTGCCTTCATGCCCATGCAAACCTTTTTGCTCATGTGATAACTTTTTTTAATAAAAGATTAAAACCAAAAAGATTCTTTGCTTAAATTTTGGCCTTTAATGGCATGACACATGCAACAAAGAAGAATCAAGTGGCATGCAGTAAGTAGAGCTTCACCAGCAGGACAGAAATGACAGGCCAAGCCCAGTATTAAATGGTATTTTGAAGTCAAACATCAAGCACAGTGCTGTCCATTCATTAGCTGCATCATCTGATGTATATGAGAAAAACATATCAAACGGCCTTCAACCACTTCTAGTCTGATTGAAAGAAAGAGCCCATCCATTTTCCTGGGAAAGCAAAGTATCTACTGGAGGAAAAACCTCATTTTAAATCTAAAAAAGAAGATATAAACCCTTTTTTGTGACTCATATGACTTAGAGCTGTAAAGACTTTTTAAAATAGTATTTGCAGTTTCTGCAGGGAAGACTTTCAGAATAGCACCAGTAAAAATAGAATCAGTGCCTTTAAAGATTTACTGTCCATGCCCATAACTCATGAAAAAAAGTAGAATATTAAAATAATATAGGTCCTAACAGAAAGCCATGTCTCTGCATATCTTACAACTCATGTCTGCATAGGATATGCAGAGTTCCATCCACTGGAAACCACTGCTGCATGCCATGCAGTTCCTCTGCTTATGCAATTCCCACTGGTGTCACACTTGACCCAGTCTACACAAAGATGCTCCCAGCACACAGTAGTCATGTGTACTGTTGCCTCATTCTGATCTTAACTAAATATTTGGAGATTAATTTGGCTTGTCTGACAACTCAGGTGCAGCAGAAGATAAGAAATTTCTCATGACTGTGGGCTTCCTACGAGTTGGGACTATAGTAGCAGCAGCCAAACCAGCTATTGCAAACGTGAAGAAAAACAACACAAGACTGATGAGAATCTCCTGAACCTAAGGGTCTTCCAGGGAACTCAGTTAATCCTGCAGGTTTCTTCGGTGGAGTATCTACCTCTGTGGAGAGAAGCACGGCAGAGCCACCAGCTCTCTTTGGGAAAACGCGTTTGATGTTCCAAGGTGGAGCTGTTCTGCCCCCGCATGGCAGGTCACTGGCAGAGCACGGAGCCAGACCTCCGCTGCACACTGACAAACCCATCAGCTCACGGCAAAGCATGCCAAAGATTTTATGCCACATTGAAGGGACCCGTGTTAGTGTTCAGAGCATCGTGTTCTGTTGCAATTGCACATGCCAGAAAATTGTAGGAGCAAGGCAGCTGAAAGGAGCCTATAAAAAATTAATGGTTGACATAAATACCAACCTCCAAACAAAGAATGGTCAGAAAGGAAGATGCAAGAGAAATGAAATCTGCGACCTATTACAGGCTTTGTGACGGGTTCTCATTTGGAGTACTGGTTTTAAAATATCAGGAATTAAAGACAGATTTTAGACAGGATGTAAAATTGGCTTTTGGAAGCAGAGGCTATACCTGTATATAAAGTGCAACTGGGAAGGAGGTCCTAATGATGTTAACTACTCCACAGAAGCAAAGAATGAAATACAGAGACAGAAGCAGGAGAAGGATGGAGTTAAAAGTTTCTGTGGAAGAATCCAGACAGCCTTTTAGGGGAAGAGAAAGACTTATCTCAGTAGAGAGAATTAACTCACAGAGCATAGGAAGTTCAGTTCTCATGGTGAAACGTTCCCATGAGAGAAGACAGTCCATCCCATTATCCCCCAGGACAGCTTAGGCAACACCACTAGTCACTGAGAGCTAAACGGGGTCTTGGCTGCATTCAGCTGACTCCTCTGAGAGTGGGAAGAAGATCGTGACTGTTTCCTGACTACATTCAAACAAATGTATAGAGCTTTTATGTGGGCAGGGGCATCTGGTTTTTGCACCATATGCTACTCCTTTTGGAATATAAGTTTATAGCTGAGTAAATGCGAGGGGTTGTTTATATGATGAGCATGAAACAGTCTGAAACTACACCAGAGGCCATTAGTAATAAATAAATTCTGCTTTTCATCACAGGCCTCCAGATTCTCTTGGTAAACTTTTCGCTGATATGCTTGACCTTAAGCAAGATGGTCCTTGGACAAGGATGGAGGAAAACATCGTTACTTTTTAAGTGCACTTGATACTTCCAAAGATCCAAAATGTGACAAACGAAACAGAAAAATAAAACCAGAGTAAACCACAACAAAACCTCACAAAATTCCATCATACCTCAGTTGACATTCTCTCCCTGCTGTGCTTTCCATCAAAGATGCTGTACTCATTCATTGGCAAGGTGGCCTCCTGCCATTCAATGTAAGGGAGCTGTGATCAAGTGAATAAACACTATTCTTCACAAAAACCTGGAAAAATAAATATTGTAAGTGGCGCAGAAGTGCAGAATTTAAGAGGGTGCCACAGGCTTCATTAACCACTGCTGTGGGATCCTTTCTGTCTTAAAAAGGTTTCCATCAAAATCCTTCTTACAGATAGCACAGTAAGGAACAGCACAGGTTATTAGTATACAAAAGAATAAAGAATTTCACTGTCTGTGGTGACTGGCTTTATTAATTGTAGGCTGGGAGAAAAGATAGTCAAAATATAAACTACTGAAAACAAAGGGAAAGCATCTGCCAAACAGAGATTACATGTCTCAGACTGAAACCTCTGCGTAGCAGTGTGTATATACATGTGTGTATATTATTTGCTAATGTTGGTTTCAGTGCATTTCATACTAATCTTACTCCTATGAAATGAAAGGTTTGTTAAAAAACCTAATGTTTTCCTGGAAGAAGTTTAAAGAAAGATCTTGAGGTGTATTAGTTCTTACCCATTGTTAAAGAGTACAGTTGGTGAAAAATAATACTGGTGGTACAGAGAAAAGTCATACATACAACTGGCATGATGAATTTTCTTGACAAGAAATCTTTGAAGAGCATTGTCCAGCAGAGAAAGACTGAAATAGTGCCAAACATGATACATAAAGCCAGGACATAGGCAACTGTGCAGAGAAAGTGATACAAAGATCTGTTTCTAACCAGGGAAAATGTCTGTGATTAACCAGTAGCTGGTGTATGTTTGCCATTCCAAGCCATAATAACAACTTTCAATCAGACTTAATTTAGAGTTTCCACAGAGAAGTGTCAATATTTATGCTAAACAGATTTAGGAAACACACACCTGATGTATCATGTATGCACATACATACATATGTATTTCTGTGAATACACTTCCATATATTCAGGCGTACAAATGCAGAGCCACTAATATATAGTTATGTGATTAGACATGGACGTAGTTAAGTAGTGGTTTTATATTAGCATCTGTAACTATAGATAAAATTTTGGCACATTATAAAAATACTGATATATATATTAGAGGCTTCTTTCTATATCCAGAAGAAATAGGACGTACGTTCATGAGATAAAGCTGTACGTAAATATCTGGCAGCCTGGCACACTGAGTAGGCCTGCGCTCTCACTGAAGGCTGGGGCTGAATTAATGTTAGTTTCCTTTCAACCATGACAGGGAAGGAGGAGGGAGGTCTGGAAAGCACCATCTGTTTTTCCAGATTGCTGTTAATCTGCCAATAATTCATATTTGATATAAAGAATTAATGCTATGGGAGAACATTAAAAAATATACAAAGCCTTCCTCTTCAGCATATGGAGCAAAGACCAGCAAAGAAGAGGCATCAGGTTGTCTTCCTGGGCCAGGAGGATGGAGAGTCCCCTGAAATGTGTGTTGTATGTTAAAAAGAGTGAAAACACAGACAGATGTGGAAGAAGAAAGGTATGTTCCTATGATAATTAAAGAAAGAAACCTAGCATTCATCAAAAAAAGACTTTATAAAAAAAAAAAATTAAGGTTGGCCAAACAACACCAAAAAAACAGGGCTCTGGCCCAGGCAATGCAGAGGAAAAAATGAAATCCCAGCCCTGGAGAACATGCAGACTATTCTTCGCGAGCCCGTGATGGCTTCTCTGAGAACGCACATAGTGAGCAAAAGGTCACACAAAGGGAGCCTGAAGCCACTTGGAAGGAGGGGCAAGGTGGCATCAGTGAGACAGCAAAACATGGGGCGATACATCTGAGGTGAGGCACTAATCCAGTAATGGCTGATTGTGGATTTTACATTGACCAGAAAAGGTCAACATATGGTCTGCTGGGAAACCTGCCAGCAAAAGTACTGCTATTTTTGGATGTTTTTAATATAATTTTCAACCTTTTCCTTATCAGTGCAGCTTTATTAGAGAAAGGAGTGATGGTTACTACAAGGAGCGATCTCTACTTCTTATGGCACCTCTGCCAATGTTGAGCAGGAGTGAGCTATATACAGGTGACAATTCACTGAAATAGGACTGTTCTGTCCCATTTCTGCTGCACCTATCCAAGTAAACTGAACACTGACAAGCAATCAGCCTTCCCACAAAAGCACGAGCACTGCTTCTTGCTCATCTTTGGCCCGGACCAAATGACATCTCTAGTAACGCTTCAAGAGATAATGCAGGTCAACAGCCTCTCTACTTTACTCCTATGGCCTTCACAGAAGCACACACGGCATCTTTGGGGCAATCTGCCAGTTCCAGTGCTTGAATCCAACCAATACGAACAAGTATCAAGGCTTTCCCACAGGCAAACATGGTATTCTGGATCCATCCATCCTTCTATTCCTCCCTATCCATGGTGGCAGAGGGTCTTTACAGAGGTGAATAAACAGCCTTTCAAAGCTACTGCCTTTTCATTCCTACAAAGGCCCTCAGTGTCCCATGCAGCATTAAATTGTCTTACAACAACATCGAATTTTCACACCAGAAGTGAAAGGACTTATCTATGCTGATGCTAGGAAAAGAAAATCACCCACCTCTCTGAGGACAGAAAGCTGGTGCAGTAACATAAGTGATCTGGCAGTTCTTGCATAAACAGGAAGAGAAGAATTCCACAAATTTGATGACATGTGGTCTTTATTTTCAGAGTTGTTTGATTGACGAGTGACTGTGAAGGGGTGCTGTATACAGGGAGCTCTGCTGATGGGCCCTGTGATCCAAAGCTGGAAGGAGCTCTAGACTGATATCACTGCTACCTGATGACAATTTTCTGGCTCTGGGGGCTATTTCTTCTGTCAGACATGCTGAATGCCATATCTCCCTCATTTCATATGTCTTTTTCTTAGGCTTTTTTTTCCCCTCTGAGTTTTCTTACGTATAAAACGTGTGAATGGGTATGGGTTGTACTCTTAAATCATGAATGTGGTGTGTCTGTTTCACTCAAATTTTTACAATCCTCACTTTAGACCCAGTAAAATCTACTAGTAAAGAGTATTTTATTCTCCTCTGTGGTAAGCTTAAGCTGCAGGTTGAGAACTTCTTGAAAGGTCAGCCTTCGTAAAAAGACTACAAAAGTGGCAGGGGCCAGAGCCCAATGCCACACCTTAAGACGCTACATCAGTAAAAGCATGAACCAATGACTTGCTTTCCAGAAGCAGAATAAAGTTAGTAAATAACAAAATTTTTGAACCAAATAACACAGCTGGAAAAAACCAAAACAGGTAAGATTTGACAAGCCCTTTAGGGGATTCTTTACCACAAACTGGTTTAAAGTTTTAGTATTCTAGGTACTAGCCTTTATTTCCACAGATGCACTATGAATTTTAAGGGAAAAAGCACACCATGTTCAGTTTAGCCACGAAATGCAAAGCACAAATTCCAGAAATTAAAATTCTGGCTACATGAAATACACTTACATTAAATCTATCCAAAGTATATGTTGTTTAACTTAGTCATTTGTTTTATGAAAAGAAAATGAAAGACATCATTTCTATAGCTGCTTAATGTTTTATTCCTGGCTGGGTATTTGGACTAGGAAAACAACAGCTTTCCTTTTGGCTGTTAGTGCTTAATTATTCAATGTTAACAGCCAAGAAGTAAGCTGTTAGCCCTCCTCCTCTTCTTCACAGCTTTTCTTTCCCTCGTGGGTCTAAATCTGTCCTTCACACATATGAAGAGCAGTTTGAATCACAGGGATTGCATTTTGGCCTCACAGGAAACAGCCTATGGCTTACAGTATTTCCTCTTAATATCTGTGTGGCTTGTTCTCCAATCTTTTAAAACAACACAGTACCAGCTTAATTTCCTCTGTCTTTAATACTCTCCTTTAAATACCATCACAGACTCCTTCACAGATCTGCTCCCAAGCTAAGCTCTCTTGGTACAATTTCTGAAATGTGATTACTATTCTACCAAAATCACTGTACACAGTGCTAGACAAAGTAAATAAGCTCTAAATCTAGTGGGTTTCCTTTTTCTTCCTTAGAAGCCTCAACAGCAGAGGACTTCACATGACCTAACCAGATTGACTCTAGCAGCACTTAAAGACAATCTTGAAAGACAGCAAATACTGGTATCAGAGGATGATGACTGCTTGAAACATCCCCAAATAATACTCCGTAAATTAAACCACATATTCAGTGTATTTGTGTCAAGTGCATGAAGGCCAAATCCAGTAGTGTCATCCAGAGGAGTGTGTAAGCTGTGTTTTCTCAAAGACTCAAAGAAGTCATACAGCTTGCCTCTCTAGGATAAGGGCAACTCATGACATAACCACAGTCCTTCCTTGAGTATAGCTTTCACCTTTACCCTCTTCTGAAAAAAAAAAAAGTCTCTGGAAACAGATTCATATACTCCAGCTAAGCATACCAAAAAGTAGGCATGTACCCCTTCATGACAGGCCACCCCAAGACACTTTTGCTGCATCAGTCAGGGATACACAGTTCATGACTGTTCCCCAACCTTTACTACCAAATCATTGCATTTACCTTATATTATAGACTGCTTGAATTCCCATCAGTCTGATACACTTGAAAAGTTAAAGGCAAAGAGAACACACCATATGTACAAAGACACGATCTTACTGTGAGTCTAGCTCAACAGTCTAATGAAAGAATTACCCATTCAGTTACAATGACACTAACACTTCACAGTTCAAATGATATTACTTAAAATTGTATATACACAAACATTTTAGCATCACAGAATCATTAAGGTTGTAAGAGACCTTAAATATCATCTCATCCAATCATCAACGCAGCACCACTGTTACCACCCTAAAACCATAGCTTCAAGAGCCACATGCAGATGCTTCTTGAACACTTCCAGAGACAGCAATCCTACCACCTCCCCGGACAATTTATTCCAGTGCCTAACCACACTTTCAGTGAAGGTTTTTTTCCTAATATCTAATCTGAAACTAGCACAACTTAAGGCCCTTTTCTCTCATCCTTGCACTTGAAACATGACAGAACAGATCAATCCTCACCTCACTACAACCTCTTTTCATGGAATTGTAAAGGTGATGAGGTCCTCCCTGACCCTCCTCTTCTTCAGGCTAAACAACAGCTCCCTCAGCCAACCCTCACAAGACCTGTTCTCCAGACCATTCACCCGTTTTGTTGCCCTTCTCTGGACACCTGTCCTTTTTGAAGGGAAGGACTCAAAACTGAGCACAGGATTTGAGAGGCAGCCTCTACAGAGCTAAGTAGAGCAGGATAATTACTTTCTTTGTCCTGCTAGCCACACTGTTTCTGATATAGACCAGGATACCACCAGCCTTCTTGGCCACCTGGGCACATGCTGGCTCATGCTCAGCCGCTGTCAAACGGTACCCCCAAGTCCTTTCCTGTTGAGCAGCTTTCCAGCCACTCTGCTTACAGCCTGCAGCACTGCCTGGAGTTGTTGCAGTCTCACTGTCGAACCTCACGGAGTTGTCTTCAGCCCACCAATCCAGCCTGTCCAGGTCCCTCTGCAGATCTTTCCTGCCCTTCAGCAGATCAACTCCCACCTAACTTGGTAATGTCTCCAAATTTACTGAGGTGCACTCAATCCCCTCTTCCAGGCTGTCAATAAAGATATTAAGCAGGACTGGTCCGAATCTGGAGCCCTAGGGAACATCACTTGTGATCAGCCACCAGCTGGATGTAATTCCATTCACCACAACTCTTTGGGCCTAGCCATCCAGGCAGTTTCACCCAGCAAGGGCTACACCCGTACAAGCCACGAGCTGCCAGTTTCTGCAGGAGAATGCTGTGGGAGATGGTGTCAAGCACTCCTCTGAAGTCTAGATAGATGAGCCTTTCCCTCATCTACTAAGTGGGTCACTTTATCATAGGAAATCAGGTTGGTCAAGCAGGATCTGCCTTTCATAACCCTGTGTTGGCTAGGCCTTCAGGACTGACTCCCACAGGACTCTTGTCAATCTCCTAGAGAGGCCAAAGTCTGCCTGTTGGAAGTCCAAGGTGGCAGTTCTGCTGGCACCACTCCTAACTTCACCCAGAATTGAAAATTCTATCATTTCATGGTCACTATGCCCAGGAAATACCAACCCATTTTTTTGGTGGTGTGCTTTCCTTTCCACTGCACTCTGGGTCTTAACAATGGCAGCTTCCGAGCAGGGAGAGAGGAAGAGTGAGCTCCCAGTGTTCAAATCTTTTGCCAGTATGATATTGATGGTTTCTTCCTTCTCAGCTTGGAATCTGCTTGGAATCCTTTTTACATGTTTTCTAACATCCTCTGCACCTTGCTCTTTCTTCACTCTTCTCCAACTCTATGTTACACATATGTAACACTATTACGTAGGGTGTGTATTAGTTCCATTGTTAGCCCTAACGGGTTTTGCCCATTTCTAAAAACTACCTTTCTTCAATTGCTTGCAAGGGACCTTTGGTGAGCTCTTCATAGACCTGGGGCCTCTGATATTATCCTGTCCCTGTAACCCTAAGATGCTTTATTCCAGGATCAGTCATACACGGTTCATTCTACAGAGAATAAGTGTTTGTTATTAATATCTTCTAGTTACCAAAAAATTATAAGATTAGGTGTTATACCACACAGTAGTACAAAGTGATCAAAAGCTAAACCAAAGTAATTAATAGTTATATAGTCATTAGACAATCACTAATAGAGGCAAATAAGCTAAAATAAGCATACAAGTAGGCCAAGACAAGACCATACAAAGCCCAACAGGTTCAGAAGTCTCCACTGTCAACTTGAGACAAAGCCTGTGGCCTCTTAAAATAAATTGAAACACCTTATCTACTTGGCTACAAGGCTACAGCTGTTCCTTAAACCCTGGCCTTATGATGGAGATCTGAAAGTCTACAAAAGACTCTCCAGTAAAATTCTGAGCATGAAAAAAACCTCTCAAGAATTCATGTCTTCAGATCAAGTGAACC
>VZTR01020466.1:57676-75244 GCA_013400775.1 Chaetops frenatus
CTGTCCAGGTCCCTCTGCAGATCTTTCCTGCCCTTCAGCAGATCAACTCCCACCTAACTTGGTAATGTCTCCAAATTTACTGAGGTGCACTCAATCCCCTCTTCCAGGCTGTCAATAAAGATATTAAGCAGGACTGGTCCGAATCTGGAGCCCTAGGGAACATCACTTGTGATCAGCCACCAGCTGGATGTAATTCCATTCACAACAACTCTTTGGGCCTAGCCATCCAGGCAGTTTCACCCAGCAAGGGCTACACCCGTACAAGCCACGAGCTGCCAGTTTCTGCAGGAGAATGCTGTGGGAGATGGTGTCAAGCACTCCTCTGAAGTCTAGATAGATGAGCCTTTCCCTCATCTACTAAGTGGGTCACTTTATCATAGGAAATCAGGTTGGTCAAGCAGGATCTGCCTTTCATAACCCTGTGTTGGCTAGGCCTTCAGGACTGACTCCCACAGGACTCTTGTCAATCTCCTAGAGAGGCCAAAGTCTGCCTGTTGGAAGTCCAAGGTGGCAGTTCTGCTGGCACCACTCCTAACTTCACCCAGAATTGAAAATTCTATCATTTCATGGTCACTATGCCCAGGAAATACCAACCCATTTTTTTGGTGGTGTGCTTTCCTTTCCACTGCACTCTGGGTCTTAACAATGGCAGCTTCCGAGCAGGGAGAGAGGAAGAGTGAGCTCCCAGTGTTCAAATCTTTTGCCAGTATGATATTGATGGTTTCTTCCTTCTCAGCTTGGAATCTGCTTGGAATCCTTTTTACATGTTTTCTAACATCCTCTGCACCTTGCTCTTTCTTCACTCTTCTCCAACTCTATGTTACACATATGTAACACTATTACGTAGGGTGTGTATTAGTTCCATTGTTAGCCCTAACGGGTTTTGCCCATTTCTAAAAACTACCTTTCTTCAATTGCTTGCAAGGGACCTTTGGTGAGCTCTTCATAGACCTGGGGCCTCTGATATTATCCTGTCCCTGTAACCCTAAGGTGCTTTATTCCAGGATCAGTCATACACGGTTCATTCTACAGAGAATAAGTGTTTGTTATTAATATCTTCTAGTTACCAAAAAATTATAAGATTAGGTGTTATACCACACAGTAGTACAAAGTGATCAAAAGCTAAACCAAAGTAATTAATAGTTATATAGTCATTAGACAATCACTAATAGAGGCAAATAAGCTAAAATAAGCATACAAGTAGGCCAAGACAAGACCATACAAAGCCCAACAGGTTCAGAAGTCTCCACTGTCAACTTGAGACAAAGCCTGTGGCCTCTTAAAATAAATTGAAACACCTTATCTACTTGGCTACAAGGCTACAGCTGTTCCTTAAACCCTGGCCTTATGATGGAGATCTGAAAGTCTACAAAAGACTCTCCAGTAAAATTCTGAGCATGAAAAAAACCTCTCAAGAATTCATGTCTTCAGATCAAGTGAACCTCTGGGAAGTGACAGGGACTGTGACGTAAATGTTTTCTTCGAGATCAAATACTCAATTCAGACTAGATTAGAAGGGACTAGACTTCATTACTCATCAGTCAGTCTCCCTGACAAATGTCTGAATTACAAATTTGCCATCATACAGGAAACAAAGACACATTTTTATTCATTGCAAAAGAAAAGCACAACTGAAGACTTCATGGCTATGAAGAGCACTTTAACACTCTGTGGTCTAAATGAAAGTTTACTTCTCACCAGAATGAAGTGATTGTACTCCTGGTAGGTGTTCACTGCTCTCTCTCTAGCTCAAAATATGGGAATAAACAGTAGATGTGAGTCTTCAGGACAGTAAACACAATCCTCAATCTCTGCTTGCATATCAAAATATAAATGCAGATTTAGATTGAAGCTCACTGTTTCTGACCTCTCTAGCTCCATTTCAGTGTGTGTGTTACTTTGAAAAAAGCGATTGTTACTGATTATGTAATGAAAGAAAAAGACACCTATGAAATCCACATAATTCTTAGCTCAGGCTTTACTCTCATGGTTTTTTTCTTGTGAGGTTCTCTTATTTCAAGAGAGAAATTACTATCAGACACGGAGTCTCATAGATCATGAACAGTCTATGTAACATTTACACCTACTACCTTCCAAAAATATGAGATTGTAATTTCATACTAACATGCTTCATGGTTTTTTTCAGGCACCTTCAACATCATCATTCTCATTTACCTCTATACAGAGTCATTACAGAATTTGGTGAAGAAAATTCCAGTGGACAATGTTGTTTAGAGAGGTGTTAATCAGGGACTACCAAGCTAAGCCCTTCACAAACTGGCAGAATGCAATCCTGGACCACACAGACTGACTTCCAAGATCTCCTCAGGGAACATTCTCATGTTCTGAGTCTACACTGCATAGAAAAGAGGAGGCCAAACTTTTCAGGACTTTGTCTTTCATTTGCAACCTCTCAATCACATTTATTTGAGTGACTCATCTCAAAATAAAGAGAACAGGACAAAAAATAGTAATTATACCTGCAGAATTTTTCAAAAATCATAATATCCCCAAACAAGTTAAGATTTCCTGTCTATCCTGTGAAGTGTAAGTGTTGCAAAAGCAACAACACTTGCCTACACATACAAAACAGATTGGAAAAACCCTGCCTTTGTGATTGACGAATGTCTCCACCTCTTAAATACTAGAAGTTGTTATTGATTTCCCCAGCAGATGGAGTAGCATGTACAGTTTTGATGATTCCTGCAGACTTATTTATGGGACATTTATTTGCAATGCATACTGTTTTTACGTAGTATCATGGAACTCTACTTAGTTCAGTCTATCAAAAAATCAAGCTCCAAAGACTGAATAAAATAACAGATAAAACTAAATCTTCTTTCTCTTCATAACTCTCCAAAACCTTGGAAAATCTGACATTACTTTTATTGAGGTTCTGCTTTACCTTCAGCTCTTTGCATCACCTGCTGTGCAGCAGAGCAGCAGAACACCACAAGTTTCAGAGGACACAGACATTCATCTAGGTGTCAAAAAAGTTCCACAAGAATCATATGATCATAGGATAATTCAGCTTGGAAGAGACCTTATAAGATCATCTAGTGCAACTCTCTGTTACCTGCACCTCAAAGGTAGGTCACTCATGAGATCAGACCAGGCTTCCCAGGGCTTTATCCATGAGGTCTTGAAAACATCCAGTGAAGAAAGAAGACTGCACAAATGCTAGGGGCAACCTTGGCTTGACCATACTCATGGTGAAAAGGTATCTCCTTATATCCAATATATCTCATTTCAAGTTCACCCTGCTGTTTCTTGTCTTCTGGCCATGAGCTACCATGAAAAGCATTCAACTTCTTGAAGACCTCTGTGTAGTTCTAGGAAGGATGTTATTAAGCCGCCATTTATCACTGTCTTTCCTATATTGAGGGTGATCACATAGGGTGAGAGGTGAGCACAGCCAATCTCTGCTGTAAATTGACACATTGCGCCACTATCCTCCCGTATTTCCTCATGCTCACAGCCCATGTAAAGGCTAACTCAGATGGACTTCATACCTTTATGCCAAGCACAGCATTACATAGAGGAATATCTGTAACTTAAGGGCTCCAGAAATCCTGAATTCCAGCCTGACTGCTTCCATGCAAGGACAGCATACATCTCACAGAAAATATATATATATATTCAAGGTTCAGCCCAACTCAGCAAGTCTGGCCTGAGATAAACACTATTGTTTCTTCAATAATGTGACAAAAGAACACACCCCCAATGCACAGAGATCAGTTTTAGAAGCAGATGTGGTAAGGTGGGACCAACTCACTGCTTTGATACCAATTTTTTTTTCTGGAAAAGGCAAGATGTCGCTAGATCCCCTCAACAGAAATGCAAGCAGTGTTTTCTGGCAATGAATCAAGGTGAGCACACACACAAAGAAACTGGGAGTGGCACTGATGCAGTATGAAAATGAAAGCAGGAGCAAAGCACTGGCATTGCTTTGATGTAAACAGCTTTATCTCACACATTGCAACAAAGAATATGATCTAGGATTACTGCCTTTCTCAACTGCCGGTGCAAGACCAACCAAGATCAAGTCAGTTCTTCTGTGAACTACATCCAAGCTTGAGCTACATAAAATCAGAGTTGCAGAATGGCTGGGATCGGAAGGGACCTTAAAAAAGTCTAGCTCCGACCACCTCACCACTGACACATTAATAATGTCCTTACAAAGTAGCAACTGCTACTTTATCAGGAGGCTTATCAGGAGGTGAGCAGAAGTGTTATGATTGCTTAAAACAGAAAAGAATTTGAGGGGTTAGTCTGGCCAAAGCTCAAAGGCAGGAAACTGGGAGAATAATGAAATGACAGTGGTATAGCTTATTACTAATAGCTAGTAAGTAGCAGTGGTTCTTAGTGCTATAGGGGTTTTACCTAACAGCATCTAGTGAGGGTGAGAAGGAAAATGTAGGATGGGAAGCAGTGCATGAACACTCTTCCCTCACAGAAGGTACTAGAAATATTTAGCATGGGCGTGCTAATTAGGCACTGCAGTTACACTTTCAAATCTGGGACCTGGTGGTGTTAAATGCAGAGTGAAAAAATGAGACTTTGTATGCAAAAGTAGGGCTTTGACTCCGTGCATTTGCTGGTTTAGAACAGCACAATGGAGTTATACTGGAATGCCAGAACCCATGGTGCCATCACTCTCCCACATTAATCTGCCTTTGCAGGTTTTTCACAGTTGGGTACTTCACAAAGACACTTAAAGTAAGATAAGATGCTGCGTTTGGAATGTATTCCAGTTTTTATGACAAAGTTCCCTGTAATCTGATCCATGAATTATCAGTAGCAGTACTGTTGCCAACGTCAGCATTATCTGAAAGCCACTGTTTTACAGTAGATGGTGGAGGAACAGTCTGGAGCACGAATACAATTGTCTCACAGCACTTTTCTACAAAACATGGTGATTAGGTGGCTTTTTAAGATATCTCTCTTCTTTACCTGATGCTCATGCATTGTAGGGGTAAGGCACAGACTGACTTCCACCAACACCATCTTCCTAAAGTACAGGCATATTTACATCGCCTGTGAATCAGCTACAGATTTTACTAAACCTGGCATGACTACACCTACAACTTCACTGCCAAGAGGTGTCTTTTTATACACGGAGGTAGCTAACTGCTGTACATATCCCTGTGTATCTTCTCAGACAAGACATGGGAAATTCATATATCTTAAATGAAGGAGTTTGATCAATCTGTAAAATGCTTTAACGCTCTGTTGCCTGCAAGAGCAGGTTAAGTGAACTTTGAGACATTGGTATTATTTTCTCCCACTCAGCTTTGACATCTATATGGCAAAGACAAGCCAGGTGTAAACATTCAAACATCTGTACCCAGACTCTCTGGAAAACATCCATGCTTCAGCCACCACATGGACCTGACTGGTCAGCACTGGCAACTACCTGAGATTATATGAAGACAATTCTTCCTCAATGCTTTTAGCCTCTTGTCCACTTGAGAATGAGGTGAAAACCACCCAGCCTTGAGACTCTGGACAGACAAATGTTCCAGGAGAAAGATCCAGGACTCTTATCCCAACAAACAATGAGCCTGCCAGAGGCTCTTAAGCCAGAGAGAGGACAAAACAGATGGGAAACAGGATCACTGGTAAAGTTACCTAAAAATCTATGTGGAGACAAAAGGAAGAGAAACTGTCCACCAAATGGAGCATTTGGACACACAGGTATCACACAGGTAGACAGTGGCTTTAATTCATTTTAGCAAAATATCTTAAAGATCCTTTATTATTGGCAAAGGAGTACCTAGAAGAGTTGTTACAGTGGTATTCCTAAAGCCCCTTTTCCTTACAGAGAATTAGTCAGTACAAGGGGAGAAAGAATACAGGGTGAGTATAAACTTGAAGTTTTCTTCCTCCTTCCGGATTGACCGGGAATGCTGAGAGGAAATTCAGAAAAACACACTTTTTAACTAAAATCATACCAGAAATTAACTTTGGTGTGTTGCTCTGGCCACCTAGTGCATGCTGTAGGCATCTTCTAGAATAGTCTGTGTGAGATCTCCACATAACAGAAATGGTGCAGGCTATTGAGAAGTTAGAACTTTATATAAATCAGTTTATGAGCCAGCAGATAGATCTGAATGCACAGGTGGTGAGTGAGAAATGAATAAGCAGAAGGCCTGGGAACAGTGCCTAGTGAATTTTGGGAAGGCACTCTCAAGCACGTCTGAGTTTTCAGTTGCACCCTCCATGCATGAGACTAGAGCCGGTCCTTATGTGAAATCCAGTATCTCAGTGCCAGGATTAGACTCATGCCCAGACATATCAGGTTTTTTGAGGATGGTCATAAACAGGGACAGAAGCTTAAAGTAATCCTGCAGTGATGCAAACTCACTGTCGTGCTGCTGGCAGGAAGGCGACTGGTCTCGTTATCTGCATGTTCAGCAAGTTTATGAGGCCACCAAATTTCACAAAGTGGTAGCTGGTGGAGAAGAGCACTGCAATCTCAGGGACCTCAGCAGTGTGGAAAAATGAGCCAAAAAAACCTCCTGAAGTTCAGGACAGACAAATGTTAAGTCCTGTACCTTGGATGGAGCAACTCTGTGCAGTGAGACATGGCCTGACTCTCCAGAGAGCAGCTCTGCACAGGATGTCCCAGTGGACACACACTGGACATGAACCAGTAGCACACCCTTGCTGCGAGGAAGGCAAATCATGGAGCAAGATGCACTATGAGCATGTCAGGCAAAACACAAGCAAAGGTCCTCCTTTTTTACGCATTCACTCGGAAAACTGAGTTTTGTGCCTCCAGTGCAAAAGAAACACTAGCGAACTGGAGAATCTAGGAGAGGGGTATTTTAGATGGTTGGAGGCTGGAGCACATGACAACCAGGTTTGTTTAGCTCAAGAGGCTGAGTGTAAAACACAAGCTGCTCACCTAAGGTTAGAGAGTAGACGGAGCTAGAGCCCTCCCAGAAATGCACAGCAGAAGGACAAGAGGCAGTCACTGCAAGGTACAACATAGGAATTCTAATTGGATATAACAAACAGTATCTTCACCAGAGAGTGCTTAAGCACAGGGAGGGATACCCAGAGAAACCCTTTCCTTGGAGATTCTCAAAATGCATTTGCACAAGGCCTCAGCAACCAGCCTGATCAAGCCTTTTTCACTCTGCTCTGAGCAGGGAGCTGGATCAAAGACATCCACAAGTTCCTACCAAAGTACATTTTGCTATGACCTATACTGATATTTTCAATACTATTCCACACTGTTGTAGCTATCTAGTGTTAAGATCTGGTTCCAATGTGAATTTCTTTTTCATGGAAAATGTTGGCATTTGCAATTACTTTTCATAGTAGTTTCAATTAAATGAAAAAAAACCATTAAGAATTTTTTTTAAATTGCTTTGAGATTAAAGAAAGTTAAGCATGATAATTTAAAAAATATATTTAATATTACATTTAATTAATTTTATTCATTGATTACTTTTTGAAGTAAAGAAAGGAATACAGAAACAAAAATGGAAGAAAACTTGGAAGTGAGGTCTATCAAACCCCCCAACTGCATCAGGTTCATATTCACATTGAATTACAATAGTTTGGTCTTCTACAAACTTCTGTGCAGTTGTATCATGCAGTTATGTTTTTCCCAAATCACAGATGTCTTCCTGAGGTGAGGAACACATATGTTCTCCTTCACTGATGAAAACAAATGCCACACTCCAACTGCATGGTGCTTTTATCTAAGTTGGGAGTCACATTACTTACCAGCCAACCTTGGGAATTTAAGGCAACATTGCTTTAGGTTCTTTTCATATTACCTTACCAGAAAAACAATCAAGACAGTGGCTAATAAACTGGAAGGTCTCACAGAATAGTGTTTGATAATTAGGTGATGCTGGGAATGCAGCCCCTCTGAAACCGGAGCATACTAACCACAAATTTAGTTCTGATTTTGGAAGCATTTCACTGAGACAATGTCTTACCTCTGCAGCACTTGTAAACATGCTTTCTATCTCACTGTAGTATCTGAGAAGAAAACCAGGTCAGCATTAAAAAAAAAAATCACACTAAATTACCTGGAATTTCACTTTTTTAAGACAAGCAGCTCTTTGGAGGAAGCAGTGCACGGGAAGTTTTGTTTAGTTCTATCTTATGAAATGATAGTGTAACTTCAAAGAATTCCTCAATTTTTGTTTGGTCAAAAAGTCAGATACTATTCTGAAAGGCAGCCGTGTGAAAAAATCCTTCAAAATAAGAAACAAGGGTAATTACTCGTGAACTTGCTGCCAAATGTGTGATAGTGGTATCAAATCTGTGGTGATCCACATCTGAACTTGCATTTTTGACTTAAGTAAAATGGGTCTGTTCTGTTCATTATTTTTGCTGCCTGGCATATCTCTGCATCAGAGCATTATCCTACTACATGGCACAATGCAGTATCTTTGGAGGCCTCCAGAGAAAAAGAGGTAACTAGAGCACAGAAGGAAGAAGAGAAGATAACCATACCTGTCAGGGATGACATATACTCAGTAACTTCAGACCTGCTCCTGCTTAGCCTGCCTTGCCTTTCAGCAACTTCTGAAATCAAAGCAGAAATGACAAATGCTGTACAAGTTTCCCCTCAATAAAAAAAAGACAAAAGGCAGAGCTCCCCTCAGAGATCTTAAGCTGAGAATCATTAATATTCTTAGTATATTATTACCAATGCCAAGTTCAGAAAAGTCTTCTATGAAACACATTTATATAAACAGCTAATACAAAGCTGTCAAGGCAGCCTTATTACCAAAGCAGGAGGTATATTACAAGTTAGATTTTGAAGCCATCTCCTTCTCCAGAAAAAAAAGAAAAACCAAAAACTACAGGAAAGAGCATGTGTGTGCATGTGTGTGAGTGTTGTGCAGTAGAGCTGGCTTCTAAACAGATGGCAAAAGTAAAAGGCAAACCTGAAACACCAGAATTAACGAAGCCCATATACCTACAGATCAATAGCTTGTGGTGGGTGATTGATTTCAGTGTGCAAATAGGTGCAAGAGCAAAGATTAAAGTTTTCCTGTCATAAAGGAGGAAGAGTCTCTCCCCTCTCTCTTCCTAGGTAGCAAGTGTGAGGCTTTTGCACAGAGGGGGAGTTGACTGTCAGTTCCCTATTTCATCCAACCCTCAAGAACCCTCAGCTTCTAAATCTCTCTTAAATTAGACTGAAACTGGCTCACAGACTTAATGCTGGGAGGGGGAAGGAAACTTTAAGACACAGATGCACTCTGTGCAACAGAGCCATCTCCTTATAAAACCCCTTCCTCAGCTGAGGGATAATGGAGTCTGAGGTTCCAAGTACCTTAAGTCAAGGATAAAAGATTCTAGTACTTTATCATCTCTTCTATGGAAATACAAGTTCTTCCAGATATCTTGAATCTTTACTGTTAAGGAGGTAAAATAAAGATCTTTGAGGACTTACGAGCCTTCTGCAGCACCTAAATAATGATATTACAACAGTCAGCTCAGTCAAGCTTGTATTTCAATCACATACCAGTAGGCATTGAAATCCAAAGTCTTACTAATTCCTAGTCACCTGATACAAAGCTTTTCAAATGACTGTCCTTTCTTCTTTTCTACCTATTACTGAAAGACTAGTTTCCTATATCACAGATCAGCTACTTTTTATCGGTATGGCTATAGTTTATTCACCCAGGCCAAACACAATTTCACATTCATTATTGGCCAAAATTCTGGTAAGTCTTTGCAATCTGCACTTCTTTATCTACACCTCTCTGGAGCTGAAGCTTGATAAATATTAGTTGCAAGACTCCACTACAACTCATGTACATGAAACACTAAGAATATGAGCATGAATATCCAACAGATTCATGGTAATAATTAAAATAATCACAACTTGGAAACATACAATAGAGGAATCTGGGGTTTAATGAAGTACAAGGAAAATAAAACTATGGATGTTTCAGCTAGCTGAATCCAACTTAAGTATCACAAAGCTGACAAAAAAATAAAAAGCTAAGAAAGAGTGAGAAGTAATTCGTGCAAAACAAGACACATTAGGCTCTTTTGACAATGCATTCAAAAATCCATGATACAGGCCATCCTAGAAAACAAAATACTTAAGCAAGGACAGCACTGTCAAAATAGCCAACATTTTTATACTCAGTTGAATTAAATGTATTAAAATATATTAAAAAGTTATCAAAAGGCTGTACAGCAATAAGCCTTCTCTGCATTACTTTTCCAAGATCATCATCAATTGTGGTCTTTAGAAGCAGCAGGACACCAAAAAAGTGAAAATATGGAAGGCTTTAAATGCAATTATTTGATGTGGGAAAACAGCTTTTAGGGACTGGAAGTGTTTCAAAGAAAATTATTTCCTGCTGTATTAGAAAACAGTCAAACAGTGTATTTGAAAATATAGCAAAAAAGAGGTTACGTACTTTGATATTACTGTTATTCCTTACCCTTACAGTATTTTAGAGTATTCCATTCCCTTTCCTTTGAGCACCACAAATTAGCTCTGCAGTCTGTTCACGTGGTCAGCAGAACAACTGACCTGCATTTGGTCTTTCTTTACATTTTCCTCCCCTAAGATGAAATTGCTGACTGTACATATTTTATTTTCTTGCTAAGCATAGCATTTAAGTGAGAGATTCTTATCTCCACCTTTTGACGTGCTGAGCTACCCCCCCTACTTATGTTATTTTCCCTTGTCTTTTAAGTTCCCTTCCATATGCACAGAGGTAAATGATTTATGGATCCTTTTCCCTTTGATACAAGATTTATTTGTACTGTTTTCCATCAATTTAGCGTTCTGCTACTCCACTGCCTTTGAATCTCTAAAACTCCCAGTTTCTCAGCTTCCAAATCCCTGAAAACATAACCCTCCTACTATTACATTTTTGAAGATAACTTTCAGTTTCTGCTCTAGGTCTTCTATCTTTCCCTCCACATTTACGCTAGGTATCATGGCGTAAGCACAGCTCAAAACAATTACCTCTATAGCCCAAAGACCACATTCCTCATTCTTGTTTTTGTTCTGAACAGTTTGGTCTTTTCAGAAGTAATGCTAATTTAAGAACTGCTTTAAGGAAGGTGGTCAGAGAAGCTGCTTCCACACCATGCAGTTAGAACTTCTATCAAGGCTGCATAACTAAGAATACTGTTTTCCCATGACAAGCTGATATTCAACCAGGACTCAACATGAACAGCGGGCTAAAACAATTCCATCCAACTTGAAGACCAGATCAACAGTGAGAAATGCTAATGCACAAATATGTGGATACCTTTAAAAAGAGAAGGAAGAGCTGTGTGACTGTTCAAACGGAAAATAATGAACATCCAGAAGTAAACTGGAATGATTATCTGAAGCAACACTTAGCTGTATCTCAGCCTATTTTCATGTCCTGTTATTTGAAATGAAGTCATTGTTTTTCTAGGCCTCCCATTCCATTTAATTCTCCTTGAAAGTCTGGACCTGCAGTCATTGAGTCACAGAATAACCTTAAGCTGGAAGGGACCCACAAGGATCACTGAAGTCCAACTCCCAGCCCTGCACAGGACAGCCCCAAGAATCACACCCTGTGATTGGGAGTGAAAAATGTCTTTGACAGTCATGCAATTACTCTTTTTAAAATCAGTTAGGTACCAGTTCATGTTTTTCCTCAAGTGCAGCTTGAAAAAACAAACATAACTTTTATGTATAATGAGCACTGAGTAGAGTTTAACTTGCATTTAGGAAATACATAAATCCAGCTATTTTTCTGGAGTTAACAGAAGAACATGGTCATCTCAACACTGGTATCTCAGTTTTATTTCAACAAGGGCATTGGTTACCTTCTCATATTTGTGAACCTGATTTTGTCTCTTCCATCCACAACAAAAGATCTAGCATAAAATTATACACCAATGTATAGCATGGAAGAATCTCATTTGAACTGTCAAATGGCATTTACTCAGAAATATGATTGTGTATGAAAACCACAATTATAATGTGTTAGCTGTGGTATGCTGGAAGAGGAAAAAATACAGTTAAGACTGTTTCTATTTCTGTATACAACTTTTATTGCAATACCTGTATTCTAAGTGTACAGATACAAATATAAAATGACCCATGACAGGCTTTAAAGCTGCCCAAGTAGCAAACTGAGAAATTAATTCGGTATTATAGCCAAAGTTGACACGACTTCAACAGATGATAGGAAGCTTCCCCAGTCTCTCTCCAAGAACAACCAGGATCCACCATAGTTTTGGTCCAAGATGTATGCTTTAAGTTGGCAGCTGAGTCTAGGAACGAGTGTATTTACCCCAGATGTGCAGCATAAACACAGAAGCAATAAAAAGAAGACTCATGACCAAAACTGGAACAGGTCCACTAAAAATAAAGAGAAAATGCATTAACATAAAAAAGAAGTCTGTCTTGCCCAAAGGCCAGTCATTATCAGCCAAGTGAGCTCATCAGTTCATATGAAATTGTACAAGAAAACTCTTCTTCCCTTCCCACAGAAATACCTTAAAGCACATAGAAATGAGATAGCCATCTCTACTGAAAACAACTGCTGCTGCCACTGTTTTTAAGGACAGTTCTATACACCCTGAATGTTACATTAAAAAGCACAACAGTGTAACAAAACCCACACTTGTTAAAAAAGCAGTTAATGGTTCATTATTACACATCACTGTTTCCGCAGTCTCTGGAAAAGTATCCTCTGTGTTTACTGCTCAGATAGCCACCTGAGCAGAGATGCAGCCCCATACAAAAACCAACAGAGTCCTCTAGCGGCTACTAAAATTTTGGCATAAAATTTTCATTAGCTGTTTTATTTTAGGGGTTTTATTTCATTTGAAAACAATGGCAGCAGTGGGTGAGAGAGAGGGACTTCTGCTTTCTTGAAGAACATACACCAAGTGGAAAAGCTACATCATTAAATCTTTACCTAAAATGAATAATTTTTTTTCCTTCTTACTTTTATATATTGTTTAGAAATTGTATAGTGACATTTTTAAAAAACAGGTTAATCTTAGGGTGCACGTTGATAGCTTCAATCAGCTGTTTCATGTTGTTGTGAGATACAACAATTACATGAATACACACAATCAACACTCCTTCATACCACTTGCTTCATACAATCTCATTTCTGATTTTCAACATGCTATTGGCAAATCTGTTATCCAGCCTGTGTTACCCTCCAGTGTACTGTTCGTAAGCATGTAAATGCTACCTGAATACAAAGTAAAAAAAAATAGAAAACTGAAAAGGGATTTAAAGTGTTTACTGTCACATTTTTCTATGAGATCACGATCCACATACTTCAAAAGTTCACAACTGTAATCTTACACTGTGTTTTAAAACTCAATTATTATTTACCATATGTAGACTTATTTGGATATGGAGAATCGTGAACACAGAGATAAAGCATTTAGCAAATAAACCAATAATGAAATAAACCAAGTCCACATACATGGTGACTACACAAGCAATTCCTTCAAGGGGTATCTTTCACTAAGCAACAGAATGTAATTCTCAAACCCCAGCATTTTATACATATAAATAAATGTATTTATTTTATAGTTTTTATTTATTTATATGTATGTATACATCTGTTTATATCCTACATAATATAAATCATCATTTATAGTCCTTACACTGTATCTGAATTACTATTTAATTTATTTGAGCCTTTAGCAGTAGAAATAGGTATGCTGCTGTGCCAAAGGCACACAGAAACAAAGAAGCACCACAAATCAGAACAGAACTACATGGAAATAAACAGTGGAGACTGATTGTGTGTTCAGTGTTTTTTGAATGCGCAGATGACATTGAACCCCTAGAAAATAATCAGCTCTTCAATACTGACATATGTATCTCATTTCTTTCAGTCCCAAAGAAAACCTGTTGAAACCCTGTGATTCTCCTCCCCACACCCGCATCCTCTCAGCCCACCACAAATAAACAAACTGATTCAGACACCTCTAAAGATCTGGTACTGTGCATTCTCAGAATGTCTCTCATAAAGCTGCATATTGGACCACAAGCTCAATTTGACTTTCTATCCACAGGAAACGCTGCCTATATCTCTTTAAGCAGGAAAGCCCAAGACAAGACACATGAACCACAGTTACTAAGTGACCCAAAAAGAGGAAAAAGTTGGGTTTAGTTTTCTTTTCACAGCATGTAATCTCCAAGCTTTAAAGAGAAAAATATCATATCCCCTCTCAGCCAAATCCCCCACAACTCCCTTTTGCTAATAGTGGTTTTTAAAGGCATGCACATCTTGAAGCATCTTGTAATGCAAATAAAGGATCTTTCCTGAGAGGAACCAACTTGCCAATTCAACATGTTTATTGTTTTGGATGTTGAATACAGATACAAAACACCCAAAGCATCAATATAATTCTTCTATTTACAGAATAAAAAAGTGAGAGATTCTTAAAACTTTTTTATCTAGAGTGAAATTCCCCTCATTGTAGCTAATACGAATTAACCTGCTCTTAAGTTGTTTTTATGTATCTTTCCACAGTAATTTTAAGGTCTTACATTTTAAACAGTATGAACAAACAAAAAAAAAGCCCACCCACCACCACTACCAGGCAAAGCTTTCCCACTGCTTTATGCAGTAGTGATCACGACCATTTCTAAAAACAACTTCAGCTGAAGCACTTCACTGGGGCAATCAAAAATCCTCAATAAACCATTCTCACTTTAAAGCCTACTAAACAGGGCAGAGATAATACCAATTGAGTGCTATGGGAAAAAAAAGTTGGAAGAAAAATACATGAAAAGCCATAAGCACAGAAATTGCTACCAAGCCATGGCTCAGAAAACGTTACATCTAGCATGGGGTGATTCGTAAAATCAACTCACTTTTATGGATTTGGTTCTTCCATTAAAAGCCTGACCATGCAGTTACCAAAAGTAGCTTCCAAAAAACCACTCCCTGTCTTCCAAAACCTTAAAACTGGGAACCACTGTGTTGCAACACAAATAGATGGGAAAATCTCTTTACTGATCTGCTTGCACTAATGGAGAGAAGTGAGTGGCCATTTAGCACCAAAAGTGAAATCAAAGGATTCACAAGGAAACTCAGAAAAATTGTTAAAGCGTCTATCACAAGTCTATTAAAAAAAAATCATAATGCTCTTCTGGTTTTGGTTGGGTTTTTTTTCTGTTTGGTTTAATTCATTTTTTAAAGTGAACTTTAACAGACCAAACAATGCCCATCTGCATAGATTTGCTCTAGAACACTATTGCTGCTCATTGTCTTTTCTTTGCCTTGTCTCCTTTCTGGACTCATAACGGAGTAAGCAAGGCAGAACAGCACTACTTTGGGGGTTTGCTGGATATGTTTCGTTTTTTAAAGTGTCAAGCACATTTGAAAATGAAAACACATAAGACAACTTCAAAGGACGGATTACTCAAGGAACTATCACAACTAGCCTATCACCAACCCTTCCCCAAATGTTCTGTTTGTGCAGCCAGCAGCATCCCTCTTGAAGAACTCTGAAAGAAAATACTAATGGATTTAATAAAAAAACCCAAGCACCAGGGTCAGCCCTGGGCATCTCAAGACTTTTCAGCCCAGTAAGAACAAAAGCTCATGAACGGTAATCCTACAATAAGCACAAATTTCCACTCGGGACATAACTTAGCATGCACTCATCAGCTCAAATACACCTTCCACCTTTGTTACCCAAGTATTAGGCTGTGAAGTTTGTTTGGGAAAGTCATGTGAATGACTCAAACTGGCCAAAAGAGTAAAAACTTAGGCTCTCTTTATAGTTTAAGGGACACTACTAGGTATTTGACCATAATCTTGGAATATTCACCTTGTAAAAACAGAGATATGCAAGTTATTAGCATACTATTTGGTAGGCAAGTTCAGCTAAAGTAATTTATCTGCAGCTTTTTGATAAAAACATCTAATGCAAAGATATGGTATATCAGTTATATTGTATTTTCAAGTGATGCACAGGATCATAACATAGCTATTATATGACAAACCCCAAAATCCTTACTTAAAAGAGAATGAAAACATGCACACAGATGCTTACATTCATTGAGATAAGTGATCTTTCTCAACTCCAATGTGATTGCTCACAGCCTTTGAGACCACTTAGGTTAAGCTCTGGCAATTACAAAACATAACTTGTACCTACCTTTTTAAAACTGCTGTAACTTTAAAAACCACTTCTCGAGGGTTACAGATTAAATATGTCATCCCAACCATCAACTCAGCAAGTTTTCCCATGCACATCAGAACAGGTTATTATTAATTCAAAGACTGGAAGACTATGTAAGCAGAGCAACTCTACAGCCCCCAAGCCTGCCATCACCCATTAACCCAACTTACACTTTGAGCCCTGGAGAGTCCTCAGTGTAGAACCGCCACATCCCACCAGTCCCTGTGGACGTGGCACGGCCTGCACTCCTTGTCCCACAGCTGGCATTTTTCCTTTAAAGGACACCAGAAGGAAACAAAGACCAAACAACACGTTAGTACTCCACCAGCTTCTAGTACCAAGCAGCCCAAGAGACTCTGCAGAAGCCATACACTTCACAGAACCAATTAGATTGGGAAAGACCTCCAAGATTAAGTGCAACCTATGACCCAACACCATCATGTCAACTAGACCGTGGCACTAAGTGCCACATCCAGTTTTTCCTTGAACACCTATAGGGGCAGGGACTCCACCACCTCCCTCGGTAGCCCATTACAAAGTCTAATCACCCGTTCTGTGAAGAAATTCCTCCTAATGCCCAAGCTAAACATCCCCTGGCGCAGCTTAAGACTAGTGCTCTCTTATCCTGTCGCTAGTTGCCTGGGAGAAACACAGACCCTCACCTGGCTACACCCTCCTTCCACGTGGTTGCAGAGAATGATAAAGTCACCCCTGACCCTCCTCTTCTCCAGCTTAAACACCCCCAGCTCCCTCATAGAACTTGTTCTCCAACCCCTTCCCCAGCAGCGTTGCCCTTCTGTGGACTGGCATCAGCCTGTGCCGCCACGTCAGCAGAGGGCACCAGCCCGGGCAGCCCGGCAAGCAGAGCGCAGGACGGAGGCAAGAGCTGCCCCCGTCACAGGGGAGCCGTGGCTGTCACCCACCTCTGCCGGACAGTGGATCCCGCGGCGCGGGGAGCCACAGCCTTGCTGGGGGAGCGGCCGGAGGAGCCGACGCTGGTGGCGCTGGGGTTGGGCCCTGGCTGCGGAGAGAGAAGCGGGACGGGGTGAGAGGCGGCGGGCACTGCCGGCGGGGAAGGGAGGCCTCAGCCGCCGCCCGCCCCCGGGCAGCCCCTCACCATGGCGGGGGCGCTCGCTCGGCCTCGGCGCGGTCTCACACACGCTCCGCTACAGCTCCGGCCACGTCCCCGTCCGCATCGGGCTCCGCCCCCGCGCCGGGCATCCCGAGGCCCCCGCGGCTCGCCCGGATAATGCCTGAGCAGCACCGGTCCCTTATCCCTGTACCCCTGGCTCGGCGGCCGCTTGCCGGGACCGCTGTCCCCCGTGACGCCTCAGTCGCGCCCGCTCCTTGCGCAGCGGCCCGGCCGGCGCGGGCCGGCGGGGAACGGCGCGTCGGGCAGCAGCGCGGCCAGCCGGCGGG
>VZTR01020466.1:75272-121558 GCA_013400775.1 Chaetops frenatus
CGCGGCGCTGGCGCTGCGGGCGCGGGGCTGCCGGGTGCAGATCTGGACGGCGCACTACGACCCCGGGCGCTGCTTCGCGGAGACGCGCCAGCTGGCGGTGCGGCAGGCGGGCGGGGGGCTCCCGCGCAGCCTGTGCGGCCGCGGGCACGCCCTGTGCGCCACCCTGCGCATGGCCTTCGTGGCGCTCTACGTGCTGCTGCTCAGCGGAGAGACCTTCGACGCCTTCGTGTGCGACCAGGTGCGGGGGCGGGCCTGGGCATGGGGGAGGGAGCGCCGCTGGCGCTGGCCCGGCCGGAGACGGGCATGAGGGTCGGCTGCTCATCACGGAATCGTTTAGGGTTGGAAGGGGCCTCTGGTCATCATTTACTCCAAAGGGCCTTCCAAAGCAGGGTCGCCTAGGGCAGGTGACACAGGAACGCGTCCAGGTGGGTTTGGAACGTCTCCCGAGAGGGAGACTCCACGAGCACCCTGGGCAGCCTTTTCCAGTGCTCTGCCTTCCTCAAGGTAAAGAAGTTCTTCACGTGGATGTAGTTCTCGTGTTTTGGTTTATGCCCACTGCTCCTCATCCTATCACCGGGCACCACTGAAAAGAGTCTGGCACCATCCTTTTGAGACCTACTTTTGAGATATTTGTATGAATTAGTAAGATCTCCTCCCAGTCTTCTCTAGCGTAAACTGGCCCAGTTCCTGCAGTCTCATAAGAGAGATGCTCCAGAACCCTGGAGTATCAAATCCCCACAAAATCGGATTCATTATGTGGTGTACAACAAGCCAGTAATGACACACTTGAGAGAGAATCGTTGATTGTTCATTTCAGAGCTGTGCAAGCCTGGCTGCTCCACGGTGTTCCACAAATCAAGGACACCCCATCAGGCTTCCTGTGCCATCTTTTATACACAGAAATTCAGAAATAGGAACTTTCCGAGTGTAGCCCCTTGTAATGTTATGATTAGTTAATAATTTTTAGAGAAGGACAGTGAAGCTGAGAGAGGATCTGGAGCAGAAGTCATATGAGGAGTGGTTGAGGGAGCTGGGGTGTTTAGCTGGTAGAAAAGGAGGCTCAAGGGGATCTTATTGCCCTCTACACCTGCCTGAAAGGATATTCTAGGAGGTCTCCCTAGGAGGTGGGGTTGGTCTCCCTGACAGCTAGTGACAGGATGAGGGAACATGGTTTTAAGCTGCACCAAGGCAGATTTAGCTTGGACATTAGGAAGAATTTCTTCAGAGAGGGTGATGATACATTGGAATGGGCTGCCCAAGGAGATGGTGGGGTCACTGTCCCTGGATATATTGAAGGAAAGACTGGACGTAGCCCTTTATACCATGGTCTAGTTGACACAACGGTGTTGGGTCATCGTTTGGACTCAGTGATCTCTTTTCCAACCTAATTGATTCTGTGATTCCATACAAGTTGCATTACCCCAGTTAACTTCTGCCTGTTTTCAGGGAAATGATCTTCACCTGAGCAGGGGTCTTTCTGACCTGTAGGTGTGTTTTTTAGTGTTATAATGAACGTAGTTTAGCTATAGGATACATGGACCTTGAGTATTTTGCCAAATTAGCAATGTATACATAGACATAAATCAACAACTTGATTTATTACATCTTAAGGCTTGTTAGTTCCACAATGTCGTTGACTAAGGGATGCTAGCTGCTGCCAGTTCCACTGATTAGGTCTTTCTTGCTGATTAGGTTTGAAAGTATACAAAGATCTTACATCAGAGAACATTCTGACTTAAGATAATCTTGATGTATTCCACATTTAACAGTTTACCTCACACATTCTGGGGCAGCTGGAGGGACAGGATGCCACTGCCACTTGGGCTCTGCTCCCAGCACCCCAGTAGTGGCAGAAGGAGGTGCCTGGAGAAGTCCTGGGGCATGATGGGGCTTGGGTGGGGAGCAGGTGCCTTATTGAGGGAGAAATTATAGGGCCACAAGAGGTCCTGAATGAGAGAGTACAACTTGATGTGCTTGTGGAGGGGAGAGAGAGAAGGCACTTGGCTGGCAAAGCAGTGGCTCTCATGATGCCTGAAGTGGCTACCCAGAAACAGACCAGATAGGAGCAAGGGAATAAAAGTAGATATTTATTTGAAGGCCTTCAAGGCCCACGCTGGGGAGCCAGACGTTGTTCACACCTTGGACCCTAAGGTGGATGACAAAATGGACAACAAGTCATGAGTTTTTTACACAATTATAAGTTTTGGTCCATTATCATATCAGTATAAATTTGCCAATTACAACTTTAGTTAATGATGTAATTGTCCCCAGTTGGCCCCCTTTCCAGGATGCTGGTTTACACATTCTGGGCCCAGGACAGTCTGAGTGTCCTTGGAGAGGCTTTGTTATGTCTGTCTTAATGTGAGAGAGCAGCAGCTAACAGGTTTCAGGACACTTCAGAGTTACACACTAAGCACTACAGGATTTGAAAAATATGAAAGTTAAAATCTAAGGCATCACTCAGAGCATGGCTTTGAAATCACATGTACACACTGGTGACACTGACACAAGTAATTAACCTCTCCTCCCGTCTCTCCTGTTGCACTAGGTGTCTGCCTGCATTCCTGTACTTAGACTGGCCAGAACCCGGAAGAAGGTTTTGTTTTACTGTCACTTTCCTGATCAACTTCTGACCAAGAGAGAATCTTTCCTGAAGCGCCTCTACAGATGGCCGCTCGACTGGCTGGAAGAGTACACGACTGGCATGGCAGACTGTATCGTCGTGAACAGCAAGTTCACTGCCAGCGTGTTCAAAGACACATTTAAGTCCCTCTCTCACATAAACCCAGATGTGCTCTACCCATCGCTCAACATCAGTAGCTTTGAAGAAATTGTTCCTGCAGACGTAGCTGATCTGATACCGAAAAAGAAAAAGTTCTTGTTTCTTTCCATTAATAGGTATGAGAGAAAAAAGAATCTAGCATTGGCTCTCGAAGCTTTGCATGAACTTGGAGGGAGACTGGATTCTCATGAGTGGGATGAAGTTCACCTGGTTATGGCAGGTGGTTATGATAAGCGAGTTCTGGAAAATGTGGAGCACTATGAAGAGCTGAGGAGACTCGCAGCCAAACTTGGTGTTAATGACCATGTGACTTTTCTGAGATCATTCTCAGATGAACAGAAAATCTCTCTTTTTAGTACCTCTGTATGTGTGCTTTATACACCAAGCAGTGAACATTTTGGCATTGTCCCTTTGGAGGCAATGTATATGAGGTGTCCAGTTATAGCAGTTAATTCAGGTGGTCCTTTAGAATCAATCTCACATAATGTCACGGGATTTTTGTGTGATCCTCTGCCAACCCAATTCGCTGACGCCATGGAAAAAATTGTGAGAAATCCTCTCCTAAAGGACACAATGGGAGCAGCTGGGAGAGTGAGAGTTATGGAAAAGTTTTCTTCAGAAGCTTTCTCAGAACAGCTGTATCAATACATACTCAGATTAACAGAATAAAATTATATTCCTGTTATATTTTACAACATTGTGTCTCTCATTTCTGTAGGGAACCAGTATTCATTGTGACTGATGAAGAACCAGGGATATCTGAATGTCCTTGTTTTACTTCTTGCACTGCCTTATGTTACTTGACACAAAGGAGGAGTAAAATATGTGTCATTAGAAGGTTAAAATTCTCAAGTGGTAGACTGATCATTCATTACAGGAGTACTTTTGTCTACTGTGCCTTGGAAAAATGCTAAGTTAAATGGCAGTAATTTGCTAGGAAGATTACTGCCTGTTTTATTTTAATACTGTATGGAATGGCTGATTAAATTTGCAAAATGTGGATTTGTCCAGATAAGACACACACAGCCTTATTTTTATGTGTTAGAATGGTCATCAGTAATTTGTAAGCAAAAGGGCTGTCTCAGCTGAAGTATGGGGAGAATTGCACAGTCCAACCAACTGAATGTTTCAAAAACCCAGCAGTGTTAGGGATATGAATGGTATGGCTTTAAAATGATTGACCTTTTACTGCACTTGTCCAGTTGCATTGTGTAATCACACTGGGTGTCAGGAAAGCATGCAGGTATGTGAGCAGGAGGAAATGAGACTAGAACAACCCCAGAGATATCAGACTACGTCAGGCAAAAATTTTAGTGCTGAAATCAGTTTGTTTGTTACCTGCAATGCTTGAAGGCGTAATTTTAGTTTGGGAATTTCTGGTTTGTAGATACTTAAGTGAATTTCCCTATGTTTAACATTTCATTCTAACTGACGGCACACTTTAAAAAATGGTCTTAATCTGGACCAGGCAATAAAGACATTTTATTTTGCGTAATTTTGTGGTAACTTTGTTTTCCTAATGCAGTGAGTGCACGTGTAACAGCACTGTGGTTGTTTTTTTTTTGCAAGCTGGTCTGGGGCAAGGAATATATTTTTTGCTCATCTACCTCTCTTTTACTGCATCTTTATTAGTTGGTGGTTCTGTTTGGTTGTAACATACATAATGCATACAGTTTATTTAAAGTGTGAAAATAGATCAAGTAGCTACAATTTCTTCATTCTTTAAAATCCAGTGTTGTTTATAAACAATTTTTAGTGTGGTATGGAATACAACTTGTAGTCTCAATTCTGCAATTTCTGTTTAAAATAGTTTTAGGCATTTTCACATTAGTACTTCACAACAGAAAGACCATTCTTTCTGTTGCTTAGAACTAAAGCCCAGATCTCAGTATGCTTATAAGACTTTTATTTGAAGTAAAACAAACAAAAATCCACAAACAAAGTTTGTCCTTTTCTTTAATTGGGAAGTTGGAGTACTCAAATTCTTATTCATCATAGAGTGAGAGTGGATGGTCTCACAAGCCTTATTTCCTACATTTCTATTCAACCAGAAAAACTGGCAAACCTGAACATTTAGTCTTTCTAGCCTGTTCCTGCATTTCTGCTCCTTTCCCACCCTTAGAGGTTTTCCTAAATCTTTCTACAACTTTTTCATCGTGGATGTGGCAATGGATAGCTGAAGGACCAGATGAGATGGTGAAACAGTCTGTGATCAGATTAACACCCTCAGGACACATTTGACCTCGATTTTAAGTTCCAGTTAGAAGATACAAGGTGTTTGAGGCCAATTCCTGTGCTTGCTTAGTCTTTTACATTCTCCTCTTGCAGTTGTGCTGGAGTTAACCTAAGAGCCACATGGGTGCATGCTTGCCAGCATAGCTGCAGGGGTAGCTCCATGTCTGCTCCAGCCTTGGCCTCCAGCCCTTTCCTGAGCTGTGTTGCTGGCAGGCATGTGCCTAGACCTATATCCTGCAGCTTCTGTTCACTGAATTTTCATGGATTCCACTTGGACCTGACCTGCCATCTCACATTTACCTGGTGATTACTGTGGCCCTCAACAGCTGTTACTGTCACCAGGCTGCTCTGCCTGGGTGCTGTGCCCTGGTCGGTGAGGTCACTCTCCTGTGATGTGATCTCCTCTGTCTCTTCACTGTCATCCCTTGCAGAGCAGCCCCAGTCCTGCTGCTTCATGGTGGGTAGGCTGGACCACCTCAAGCCCAAGGCTGACTGCATGGAGCCTGGCCTTCAGGCTCACCATCAGCTGCAGGTGAGGCTCACATTCCTGCAGGAAGCTGTGGTCAATGTGTAGAGGTGCCACACAGCACTGCAGGCTGCTTCAAGATCTCTTGCTTCCCATCTTGAGAAACCTGATCTAGTAGTAGAGATCCCTGCCCATGGAAGGAAGGTTGGATGACATGGTCTTTAAAGGTGTCTTCCAACCCAAACCGTTCTGTGGTTTTATGGTCTTCCAGAACTATTTAGTGGGGACTGCACAATTATATTAGGATTTATTAGTTAGATATGGCTAATCTTTACAGCCATATACATACCTTTCTAGGTACCATATATCCCACAGGACATTAGATGATCAGCAGTAATAATATCCCAGAACAATGTGAATTGTGACTGTGTGGAAGACAGTGGCCCTGTGGTCCAGAACCAGATGGCTTAGTTCATTTAAACAGTTTTCAGAGGGACCACAACTGCAGTGGCCAAGCACTGGAGTGCTGGAGCTCCATCATGGGAAGTTGTTCACTGAATACACAAATCAGTTGACTCTGGAACATGAGTGTGACGAGCAAGCCCCTTTAAAGTCTATGTCTGTGACCCTCAAAATGAGATGGTTAGGACTGGCCTACCCCAAAGCCTGGGGCAGTCTATCAGTTGTATTCTGGTGGTAGGTCAGCACCACTGTTGGTTCTTCTGCTGCCTCAAGAGTGCGCTACCACTCCTCAGAGACAGCTTGGATTGCCAGGTGCTGTTTGTGTCAGATGTCAAAATTCCTATTTGTGGGAGTCATCTGCCTAGAGAAAAAGACATGAGGGCATGGCTCCTGCTTTGGACTTGATTATGGGGCAACAAGCCCTCTGGCCCAGAGACATCTGCTTCCACACTGAACAGCAGGAGAGTAAGGCAGGCTGTGGTGAGTGACTTTCTGTTCCTCAGGAACTTCATGTTCCCATAGGAAGTGAGGCTCCTTCAGATAGGTACCATTACAAGAGCCATGATACTGGAAACCTTGGTAGGAATCATCAAAAGAAGTTGGCAAATTCTAAGAAACTGCCCTTCCTGCATGCTAGAAGGGAATGAGCAGAAAAGTACTTTCTGAACCAGATACAGACACAATGAGGATCTTGTGATACTGTTTGGTTTCTCCTGTGCTCTGACCACCTTCCATGGTTCTGCACATAATGTGCTGCACAGTCTGCTTGGTAACTGTGTAGTGGTATTCTTGGCATCTTGAAGTTCTCCAGAGCTCCACAGGCACACAACAGGCTGTGCCAAGCATGTCCTGAGTCACTTGCAGCACTGGTGACTTCATGCCAAACCCAGAGACTGGCTCTTTTCATTGGACTTCCTGGGATAGCTGGTGGACCCTGACTACTGGCGTGTTGATCCCAGATAGGTTGTAGCCACCTTAAAATGGCAGGCTCCTGTGAAGGGTCAGAAAGCCCCATACTTTTTTTTTTTGACAAAAAATGTGGAATACTGACAGTGGAGGTAGAATGTCAGATCAAGAAATTAAATCTTATAGTTCTTAAATGTTTTCAGATTATGCTGTGACCTGTGTTTTTATGTTCTTATGAGCCCTGAGGTTGGCTCAGTTGGTTAAAGCAGGGTGCCAATAATGACAAGGGGGTGGGTTTGATCCCTGCATGGGCCATTCACTTAAGAGTCAGACTTAATGATCCTTGTGGATCCCTTCCAACTCAGACTATTCTGTGATTCTGTGAGGGTATTTTTCTGTTCACTTGAATATCTCTTCATCTAGTCTCATTATCTCATAGAATCATAGAGTGGTTAGGGTTTGAAGAGATAGTACAGATCACCTTGTTCCCACCACCCTGCCATGAGCAGGGTTACCCACCGCCAAAACAAAGTTGGTTGCTCAAAGCACCATCCAACCTGGTCTTCCCTTACTGCTGTTTTAAAGACCTACACATGAAAACAAAGTCTTAGATTTACAAAAGAAAGAAACTTTTCATTTCGGAAGTGCAGGCACTCAATCAGTTCCTAATTTTATGACAGTGTAGCTTTGTTTCCTCTCTACTTCCTCTCCTCATTTTTGAAACCCAACAAGAATCTTGTTTAAGGACGTAGAATCCAGGATGTTTTTGTTAGTGACAAGCTTCCTGTCAATTAAATGGAAGCAGCTCCATCATGAGAGGAGAGTAAGTAATCCTGTATTTTACAAGTCAGCATGTTTTATACTGTCTCTAGACCAACACAATACGAGAAAACAAGGCTGGCCAGTGTTGACTTTCCAAAAAGGCAGGTTTTTAAAAAGTAATTATTTGTGCATGTTTTGAACCTGTTCCAGAAATCCATACTGTTTCCTCCCTTCTCTTTTATTTAAATAAAAAAATTCTTTATGAAAGTTTTCTTTAAATCAAATTGCAATGCCTTGTGCAATCTGCTGTCAGAAGAAATATTAAATGTTGGACTAGTATAATTAAATAAGTTATCATTAGTCTACAAGAAAATGAAAATTTTAAATTCATATCCCACCACTGTGATGTGAAGAATGATGCAACAAAAAGAAAATGGCAGCAAAGAGGATCTGTCCTCTCCTCTCCTCTCCTCTCCTCTCCTCTCCAAATTTGCATATCCCAGTACCTTCTCTTACACCCCAAATAAACAAAAATAAGTCAAATAAAGAAATTGTTGAAAGCATAGTTGGAAAGGTAAGGGCAGAGTATGTACAGGGTATTAGGTGTGAGCAAAGAAAGACAAGGAGAGAGGTGATTATGCTTTAGAGTTGCTTCAGTTACCAATGCTGTGGGCTAGAAAGTGCAAAGACAGAGTTTTCCTTCTTTGATTTACCTTTAATATCTCTAGTCAATAAGACAGGCCACAAACAAATAACTTAATATGCATATTTTTATACACTCTTTTTCAGATTCTAAAAAGAAACTGGAAAATTTTGTGATTAAGCCAACCTTTCACTGCTGCTTTTTTTTCCTTTCCCCTCCCCCTTCATTGCTATTTTTTACAATTTTAAACAATATAAAAAATTTATAGATTTTAACATTTGCATGGAGTCTATAAAAACCTCATGCTACATTATCATATTGGTAAACTTTATTATTTTTTATTATGGCTTTATTCTCTCTCATGGATGAAATGGCTGATATTTTATTTTGGATTGTAATTTATTATACAGTTAATATCACAGGGGTGTTTTTAATGAAACAGTAACAGTAGAATACTGAAAAAATATAGTATTAAGGAAGGGGTATATTCAATAGCATGAATGTTAACACAAACAGTAGAGAAGGAAAGGCATTTTCACTATAGTTATCCTTATCTGCTTTTATGGCAAAAGTAGATCGTGTGATCCAAAAACAAATAAATTAGGGGTTAGTCTCTACTGATTTATGGGTGTGCAGTTCTATAGTGCCCATTATTCTATGCCCAAGATTAACTGAGTTTGTTCCAGATTTTTGCACTGTTAGTCATATGAGAAGACCAACAAGTTTCACCTCATGAACTCTGAGACAGATCTATTAACATTATAGGATCTTTAGGAAACCAATTTCTGTGCACTGAAAGAGAGAAAAAGTACAATTAATGAAAAAAATGAAAGAGAAATCATTTGGAGTGGTTTTACATGGAGAAAGGGAGCAAAATTTGGTAAGTTTAAAAACCCATAGGTAAGATAATCAGTCTCCGGGAAATTTTTCTTCCAACAACCTGCTTTCCAGGCACACACCATATTTTGGCTCAATGAACTTTTTCCCCTCACAATTATGCACAGAACTCCTTCACTGTAAAGCAAGCTTTGTGAAAGACAAAAATCTCTTTTAAATCTTTAACCTGGCCTAGGATTAGCCCTGTAAACAAACCTACAGCTGAATAAGGTGCGGTGTGTAGTAACAAACCAACCTCATAATGGTTGACTGAAGGAAGAGATCCTGACCATCACCTCCTCTAGGAACACAGGACAAGAGGACAGAAAACTATGGAAGCATGAAACCTAGCTGGAATATGTCTCTCATTGGCACCCCTCTCTTTGCACCTGGCATGAGGAAGAGCATTTACCTCCTTCGTCCCGCTTTTAATCCCCCTTTTCTTAACAAAATGAAAGCCAAGGAGTCTAACATGGCAAAGCAGCCATGAGACTCCCCAGGAGTCCAGGGACCCAGTGACTGGAGTCTGGCAGGGCATTTGAAGCCCCACCAAGAGGAGAGAGGTCCAAGCACAGGTCCTGCAAGAGCAGTACAGAATATGCAGCCACTGAATGGAGTGGGGGCTCAGCAGCAGTCAGGGAAAATGAAACCGTGTTGGTGCTGACAAAGGAAACAACATTCAAATAGGTCGGGAGAAATCCAGGGTAATCTCCACTCCCAGGTCTCTCAGTTTCTCTCCCATCAAACTTTTCTCTTACTTCTCACACATGTTTGGATTCAATCAGCAGAGTAAGAGACCCCAGGGAGCAGGGAGGACGGTTTGGTCACTAAGGAACAGGGAGGCAGGAGCTGTGTGCCGTGAAGTGGGCATCCCCCAGTGTCCAGGCAAGATGAGCAGGTCAGGCCTGAAAATGTGTGAATTACAAAGCACAGCTGTTGCCTAGCAGAAATGAAACCAGAAAGTAACCTTTGCTCCAGGTAAATGATTGTATCAGCTGGGTGAATGCACTCGCTGCACTGTTGGTTTTATTGATTCAATAAAAATATGGATACACCAGCACAACTCAGTGTGGTCTATAGCATGCAAACAACAGAAGTCATGGTCCAAATGCAGTAGTTGCTTAGAAAGTCCATCAGTAATTGTGATTAGCAGCTGGAAACTATATTAGATAGCACACAAAGAATACTAGACATAAGCATTTTCTGTCACAAAGATCTTACTGAAAACAGAACGTAAGTCTAATCTGATTATTGATCCATATTTGGGCCTCTTCTGTTCTTCGGCAGAATCTCAAACCATGGAAAAATTTATCAAGAGACCACCCAAAGAGCACATAGAGTTCTTGAAGAACATGAAAATAGACAACTCTCTTCCTGAAACAGTTCCTGTCAGAGGGAAAATGTATACATTGACATAAAAAGCAGTATCCTAAGAGAATTCTGCTGAGAGGGGATTTCCATTCATCCAGCACCAGTGTCTGATTTAATAATACTTAAAGGAGAGGTTGCTTTCTCACCTATTCCAGCAGCATCTAATTTTTTTTGCATAGAAGTACTCTTCTAATGCTTTAGTGGGAATTCAAGACAAGAAATTGGCACTTAAGATACCAATTTGTGATTTACTGTGAATAAATTCTTTATCTATGATTTTTTAATTACTAAAGCTATATGTAAGTTCATGATAGGTGGGAGGGTAAAATTCTCCATCTTGCATTCCTGTTACATTTCATAAATAATCTGGGATGCTCAAGTCTCAAAGTACTTTGTGTATACATGAGCCCACTGTGGAAAGCTGACCTTTTGAGTGAGGCAAGTCCAGTCCAGACTGTCCTCCATGTGGATAAAATGCTCACAGTAAGTTTACCTTCTGCCTATATATTCTTGGAGGGAAGTCAGTTCCTAGAACTTGGGGGTTATGGGGTTGTTAGTGAGAAAACACTTCTAGAGGCTGAAGTAGATATCAATTACAATTAAATTTGCAAGAGTCTGCAGTGAGTAAGGGCACTTGCCATTAATCTAACATATTAGTCTAACACTGCAGCTCTGACAAACTTCTGTATTTGACAAGGGAAAGAGATTTTGATGACAGACCTGTTTAAAATTAGGAAAAATATGCTCTGATTCATACAGGTGAAAAGGTTCTCCAAAAGATAATCTGAAAAAAAGTATCTGCTGTTGTTATCTAAAATAAAGATGAGGAATAGTAGAGGTGGAATTTTTAAAAGTTAATAGACAACAGTCCAGAAGTATTAGAAAACATGTGTCAGTCTGATAGGAATAAGTAAGCATAAACATTCCTTTCTTTAGAGTGCAAAGAACCTGGTACCTACACTTTTACAAGTTTCCTTGATTTTTGTTTGGTTCCAAGCATGAATATTTTCCCCAAAAGTAACTTAAAGCAAAAATCTCTGGCTAAGCAAAGGAGACATTTTCATCTTCTCCTTGCAGTTTTCATGAAATAATTCATTGTTCTGCCAATCCTAATAACAGGTCAAAAGAAAGTGAATCCTGAGACCACCGTACACAGAGGAGCAGCAAATTTCAAAGAAGAATCCATTTTGAAGAAGCAGATATACTAGAGCACAAAGCAGTCACAAAATATTAAAATAAATGGCTAATAAAAAGGATTAGAAAGCTATGCAAAGGCCTGAAATAAAACACTCTGTGCCAGGATCTTCTTCAAATCAAGACCCAGGAGAAACCAGGATTTTCACAGGCAACCATAATAAAGGTGGGATTTTCAGCAAGAAATATGCTTTTCTCCAGAGAAGGTGGGTTCCTCCTTGAAACAGTCTCCTGAAAGGCCTTTTTCTCAATCAGAAATAAAAGAGGTCATAACCACGTACATTTCTTAAAGAACTAACTTGGAGGAATAACACTGAGATATGCAAGAAATTATGTATAATTTTCTTTACAGTAATGTGAATCAGAATCTATATTTGTGTGTGTACATGTGATTTATTTTAATGAATTGGAGGAAGGCACAACCTCTTCAAACTAAATTCCAAGTAGATAAATATATTCTGATTTAAGAAAATATGTAATAGGAGATCTTCTTATGTACTCAGCTGATACATTAGTATCCTTCATATCTTCATCTAGAACCTGATATATCACCAGTTTGGGTTGCCAACCATGAAATCTCTTTTATGTGCAAACACCTTGGTAATTTCTTTGGACTTGCAGAAGAGTTGTTCAGAAGAGAGGAAAAAATACTCTAAACCCAAGCTTTTACTGTGCTGAAAGCAGCCACGCCTCAAGTCCAGAAATGTTATCTTGGCATCGATACCTTGTGTTTGCTGTCTCTTGCACTCCCTGTCCCCTTGTGCGACACTGTTTGCATTTATTGGGTTTCGTTTCCTCAATCTCCACCTCTGTACTGTTACTTGCGACACAAGAAACACCTTCCTATTACGAAACACTCAGGAATCTGTTCTCGTCTCTGTTTCATCCTAGAATGGCCTTGGTGGTCACCATGTGCATGAAGAAAGTAGCAGAAGTTGCTGTCTGTTGTGATTAATGCTTCGTGTAATTGTATGTGGCATTGAGATGCTATTCTCTTACGAGTGTGTGAAAGCCCTACAGGAGAGTGAAAGAAAAATTAAATCTGCAATACACTGTGTTATGTGAGACCTCTTCCAATGACCATGGTATGAATCTGGAAAAAAAGATCCCTGGTGCTTACACACCAGTATCCATTCACTGCAATATTACAGCTGCTTGGATGGAAACTCCTCTGGATAATAAGCAGATGATGAACAGGCGGGAAGATCAACTCCTTTTACAACTTAGTGCAAATCTCCTCTCTCTTCCCTGCAGGACTCATCTAGTTTTCACCTTTCTCCTTTAAGAACCCTTTTATATCAGATTCTCTCTCTCAGGCAAAGAGCAAGGTCATTTACAACGGCAATAGAAAGTTGATTAAAACAAATAACAAAGGCTGTAGTTTCAGCAAGTTTAAAAAAAAAAAAAAAACCCTTAAGAAAATTAAATGAACAAAACTAAGGCAACATCTAAGTCTGATATATTCCCACAATAGGTTTCACATGTTTGCTTTCCATAGGACTCTACATCTTTGCTCCACCATAGTGATTCTGGGCTCAAAATTCACCTTACAACTGTGCTGTTCAACATTCATGCATAAAAGGCCAAGCAATTGATTCCCAGTGTTCCTGTAAAATGACAGGCTCACGCTCAGTCCAGGGGTTTACAAGGTGAGCAAAGTAACAAATGTTGATATTTGAAACTCTCACCTCCCCAAAATACTCAGATTGGCCATTTTGTTGTGCTTGGTGCTGGTCTTGGTAGACAGGGACAAGAAGGATAAAAACAATTTTTCCACTTTGCAATGTTGTTTGTATTCCTTCAATAAAAGACTCCCTTTGCTAATTGCAAAGAATATTTCAACCCCTACAGAGGAAAAGAGCAGGAGAAATGGATGGGGGTGGGCCTATAGCCAGAAAGTTATCCGTAGACTTTCAGACGACATCTCATTTAAACTGATGAAACTCACTTCCACATGAGTTGTGACATAACCATGGCAAGAACTGACAAGTGTCAAAATCTTGTGGAACAAATAAGATTTTCAAGTCCTATTCCTCTGTACCAAATAAGAGCCAGCAAATACTACACATTTATTCTGCTTTTTCTGATGGCACTGACTACGCTCAGCAGCTTCATTGGCACTCTGTAAGCATGTCCAATTCTCTCATTTACTTAGCTGATATTTAAACAGAACTTTCATGGCTTTTCCATGGAGACACCCTCCTAAATATCACTCTGCTGTGGGGAATAAAAAGTTACTTGATGCTCTATCATCAAGACTAGAGGTTCTGTACAGATTATGGAGCCCAAGAAGCAACCTCAGTGTTTTAATGGCACACCAGTGTCTTAATAGAACAAACCTACAAGCTTGGACCTTGGCATGAAGAAGAGATAATGGTAAGAAAGACAGATGTAGGTACAACTAGATCATGGTGTCAAAGTGCAAACAGGGGGGAATTTCCAGCTTCTTCCCCCTCACAATCACGCACTGCACTGGAGGATATTGCAACCTCTTTCAATTAATCAGGTCCTACAGCCTGTTTTTTTCAAGAATAATGTCTACCTGAATGATAGAGATGAACCCCACCACAGGGTGTCTTACTTGTATCCCCTCTCATCATCACACAGTGCAGACAAGTGAAGGCAGTGAGTGCACCAGGTGGGTCTGTACTGCCTAAGGAGAAAACATGAGAGAGAATTGCCCTTGAAATTCTGGCACACTTTCAGGTACTTTACAGTACAGACAAGGCCTGGGACCATAAAAGCCCTGAGATGTGGGCAGCACAGGCTCACACCAGTCTGCTCAGTCATCCAAGTAACAAAAACATAGACAATCCATCTAGGACAGAATGATCCATCCAGGACTGTTTAACTTACCTGCCATAAATAGTTTATCCAGTGTCTTATCTGCAGCCACCACAACCAACAGAAATCTCTTCATTATTTATTGTTAGTACCTCATGATTTGACATTTAATTTAAGTCTTTCACTGTTTTGCCCAGAAGCTTTAGCATTATAAATAGGGAAACACTTTCTTTCCCATTTAAGAACTAGCCAAAAGGATTGAGATCTGTTTGATGAACCTTTTCATAAGGCTTGCATCTTGTTGTCATAAATGGGTGATGTTCAGAAAATTTCAGGCTTCTCTGTTATGAGGAAAGTTACCCAAGTGCTGAAATTGCTGAAGGGACTATTGCTTCAAGACATTTATCCATGGGCAGACATGTTTCCCTAAATACTGTAGAGATTAGGAAAGTTTTTCTTTTGTTTACAGTTGAAAACTTCTTTACAAACAGCTGGGTGTTTTTTGACAAATTTTATTTTCTTTCTGTTACAAAACCTTCCATGGCTCTTGGGATACCCAGCATTTTGACACAGGGAGCAGTCAGATTGGCCACAGACAACATGCCCTTGGAAAATCCATGTTGAGTAGTGCTGATTGCTTTCTTATACTTCACATGCCCAGATATCACTGCTAAGAGGATGTGCTCCATGATTTTTCCAGAGAGGGCTTTCACTGTGTGCTTTTCTCACTGTACTTCATTCTTACTCATGCTGCTTTACCCTTTACAAAATCTCAGATGCTGTATTACATTATTTGTAGCCTCCATTCTCAAACCAGGAGAATAATGCCAAATCCAAACATCCTTCAGATGCGAAAACTTTCCAATAAACAGAAAATAAGAGGCTTGTCTTAATTGAAACAGGCTGTAAAGGCCTAGATGAATCTGAAACAAGCAGCCACTCATTGTTCTTCCAAGGAGGACTCTCAGTCCTTTTAAGCATGGTCTGTAATCTGTCCATGCATCTTGCAGCTGGAACTGGGAAGTAAATCAGACCGTCTGGTCTTCAGGCCCCTCGCCTATGTAATAGATTTACCGCTTTGTCAATAATTGCTTTTCAAAGCATTCATAAAAGCATTTCCAGCACTTATGCCTGCATAGGTACTCTCTTGCATTAGTGTTTGAAACCTCTTTGTTTATATTAAATGCTTATACTATGCTTATTAACATAATGCCTGAGTAGCATACTACATATGGCCTCAGAAATCTCCTGAAAACAGGAAAATAATATTCCCTTCAACTTACAGGCAAGGGAAAGTCTTTATATTTTAAGCTCTCTGTGCTCAGCTTTTGTCTTCTGACAAGACTTGCCCTTTCATTTCTGAAAACAAGACACTGTTTTGGTCCCTTGGACCCTGCAGTGCTGACCACAGACACACAGTGTTGGAGTGCACTCCTTGGATGCAGAAGCTGCAGGCTGGGAGATCAGGAAGAGATTTGGCAAGTCACGTGGCTGATACCACCATGGAATTAATGTCCTCTGGCTCAGACTACAGCTGATGGGCACCACAGACTCCTTCTCCTCCTCCTTCCTCTGCCAGCGGCTTCTCCATGGACTGAACCCACCAGGCCTGCCCTAGGATCTGCTGGGTCAGGTTCCCTGGCTGAGGAAGGAGCTGCCCTGAGGGACCTGAGCCCTTCTGAACTGCTCAGCACACACTGTGCTTATCCATGTGGGATCTATGAATTAGAAAAGGCGCCCATACTTTACATAGACTTACATAATGTTTGCAGATTGTGTGCTTTGAAATGGCTTTATTAAGGCACCAACTATTATTATATTTATACAGCTGTGAGAACTCAGTGTTGTTAATAATAGGACTTCCATCATTAATTCTATTGCTTCACATTTCATTTTTGCTTTCAACAAATTTATTCCAGAAAAAACATATAATCTTATATTCCTTTGAGAGAGGGGTATAACTTATTAGTGGCTTGTATAATTGGTCTATTATCTTCATGAATCTGCTTCCTAGATTTCAGAAAGACTTAAAATTTTCCCTCAAATCCATACATCTTGAAGACTATATGAACTGATTGAGACTCTCTTCCTTCCCAGAAGCTAGAATAGTCTATATTCCTGTACTCTGAGGTTTTGTTAGTATAACTGTGTATGGGAAGGCTGCAACCTCAAGGTCAAATGGAACTCTAACTTGGCAGATGACACAATTTTGTCACTTATGTTTGCATTTTGTTCTACAGAATAATAAATAAGGGAAAAATTCATCTTTACCTCCGTTTTCAGGCTCAAAGAATCAAAGACCCTGATGCTGACACTTATTTATTAGCTGAAGTAACTTTCCATGTTTTGTAAAGTAAGGCATTTAAGCACGAGGAAAGGATCTGCTGTGTAGGCATAATGGCTAATGTTAAATGTCTTTGGATTAAAAATGTTATTTCACTCAGAACATTAGCACTGTCTATTCCATGACATCTTTAAGGACCACTGTCCTTAGAGCCTTGAGAATGATGTCTAAGCATCAATTTCAGTCTGTCAAAGGCATGTGGCAGGTCAGGATAGGAAATTAAAGCACCAGTAGGAAGCCCAATGTAATAATGAAGACTTCCTTGAAGGCAGAGACCAAAAGGGACTTGACTCCATCTCTGAGTGGTGCTTCTGCTTGTGGTTCCTGTAGTGCTGCTCTTGAAGGGCTGAGTCCTGATCTGGGTGAATCCCCTGAGCCTGAGCATTCAAGGCAGGACTAGTCCCTCTTTTGCAGAGTCTGCTTTGAGCAGGGTCTCATTTTATGTGTTTGGACTATGGAGTAGAGTCCTGGCATAAACTACAACATCAAGAGTGACTATTCTCTCCAACAGAATATTAAGGTCAAAAGCAGAGGTGTCACTGTGAGGTAAGATCCAGTCAGAGGGAGCCTGACGAACACAGGCTGGAATCTGGATGTGTGAATTGGACATTAATAAGATTTTTGCCTCCTAGCTCCATTTAAGGTCTAAATTTAGTCTTCTCAGCTACTTATTCAAAGGCTTTTTTTCTGGATTTCCAGATGGAAACTGTAGAATTTCAGCTGATATGAGTATGCTATACATAGAGATGTTACATGTGTATAGTTCTCTTTTTAATAGCACACAAGATTAAAACTTCCAAAACTAGTATTTTCTTTTCCCATAAAGCCATCTGTGCAGCTTTGTGATTTGTTTCATCTGTAATGCAGGGATGATGATACCTTGCTTTTGGCAGATGAAAATGGTAATAAAAATCCAAATGATACACACATAGCCTAATCCTGAAAAAAGAAGACATATGAAATTATTATATGAGTTATCTGTAAACTTCTTTTTTACCTTGGCTATAAAACTTCTGCATCAATCATTTCCCAGTCTTTTCCTAGTAAATTTGGTTAGTAGAAAGACTGGTATGTTAAAGGAAGTGATCTTCCCTATGTTACACACTCATGAGTACTCATCTCTACCTTTGAAAGACAGATAAAGACCATGCAATAATTAATATATATTCTAAAAAGAGCTCCAGAAGTTCTTGAGAAGAATTAGCGTTTATTCTGAGGAAAAGTGATTGGTTATATAATTAGAGATTCACTACACACATACCTAAATAAAGTTAGAAGGTAAAATGTCTTGGATATCAGAGAAGTGTCCCTACAATCCCTTGATTTTGTAAGCTAACAGTACCTTTTTAGCTACTTATATCCTAAAGGTAACATTTTAGCAATGGGGGGTATGAAGAAGATGGAGCATCGCCTTGGAGGTGCATAGATAAAGGACAACAACAGATGTAGTTTGCAGAATTCTGACTAGATACACAGAAAAAAAATCACAGTATGGGTAGTCAAATAAGGGACCAAGTTCCACAGAGAAGATGTGGAATCACCATCCGTGGAGATACTTAGAACTCAACCTAGTGTTTCTCTGAGCAAATAACAGGATAATTCCCTGGCTGGACTGGATGATGTCCAGAGCTTCCAACCTAAATTTCTGTATGATTGTATGTTTACAGCTACATAAAGACCTCCTTCACATTCACATTAATCACGTGATGTCACTGTGTGAGCTCGTATCTGTCCCTTGATGTCATAATAGCAGTCTTTTGGGGTTCTTTTATTTTACACTACATCAATCCTCACAGACTTTGAATATTTTTAAAATTGGATAATTGTGTTTGCTGACCTACCCTAAGCATGACTATGTTCATATGTTAAATGTGATTTCATTTACTGGTTTTTTGGGAGATCTTACCTAATATGGCTTGATAGCAAGATTATTATTTTTTCACAGCAAGCGTGGCGTTATAACTAATAAAACTTGTGCTACTTGTATTGTGAAGAGTTTTGCCATTTTTGGCCTATCTAGATGGCCTCTTATTCTGATGGAGTTACTTTGGAAGTGTCTTGGAATATCTGTATCAGTTATAGGCGGCTTGCATGTATTTCTTCTTGGGTGAAATGAAAAATTTAATTATACGAAAAAAATGCAAATTGCTGCCAACTGTGTTAACTGTGAGAGAGTTGCATTATCTTCTAACATAAATTGTCAGTGAATTGAAGAAAAGACGTTTTGGAAGCTGATCTGATTACTGTCAGGGAGAGTGCTCAAACTCAATTGTTGGCAAATGTCCAGTACCCATCACTGAACGATCATCACCTCATCATTCAGTCTTCTCAACTGACATGCAAAACAACATCCAAATATTCATTGCACATCTGTGCTGGACAGATTATGCATTAGCAATTCAAATCAATTCAATGTACAGGCAGTTTCTGTAAAGGCGTCTGTTTGGGTGAGATGCCTTGTTGTCTGGGATGGATAATAAGGCAACTCTGTCTAATCTTGGAGAACAATCAACCCATCTTGAGAAGGTGACTGACTACGTATGCTCTTGCCCTGACAGCGCTAGAACAATGGCCCCATAATGCACTTGACTCAGCTGGTAATAAAATCTACTTTTGATTAGCAGCCATGGCTTGTGTCAATCACTGCATGATGTACCATTGTCCTCTGGTCCTGAACACAGTTTATTTACAGGGAAACAAAAGCTTTTTGGATATGGCTGCTGCCCAGAGATTGCAAAATAGATTGAGCTGTCAGCCTCACACACTAGATGAAGATTAATGAGTTGTGCAGACAATAAATATGAAGCAATGACCATAAATATGCTAATAGGTATTATCCATATACACTATAATTGCTACAAAAATTAAAAAGTAGTGTAAAGGAAATAGGTCAGAGGGTGACAGATAGATAATCTTGGATGCTGAAGATCTTCGGTTCAGTCAGATCCTCTACAGGTTTATTTCCTTCAATTAGACCCTTCAAAAGATTAATTGTTTAAAAGCTGTTTGAATAATCTCTTTTGAAACAGAGGTTTATGGGAAAATGTTTTTGAAAAAGTGACTTCAATGAACATGTTATTGAAATAAAAAAGGTGACTACGAAAAACAGAGATTAATGTCTCTGATCAGCTGCCCAGCTTCACTGTGAGGTAAGTATTTCTAAGTGGCACACTAGTGGGGACTGCAAGGAAAACATACCAAAGAGACACAGCAGTTTATATCCACAAACACAAGAGACTAAGTTCCTTCCAAGCAAACTATAGAAGAGTTGCCTGTACATCTGAATGCATTGGTTTGTTTGATGTTTTCAGCATAGCCTATTTTTCCTTTTTTTAATTTTTTCCTTTTTCATTTAAGAAGAGAAGAATGCCCACCACTCAAATTTTCAGAGTACTTCCAATCCAGCCTCTGGCTTTCCAATTCCTTTCAAAGAGCACATAGTCCAGATTTTTAACACCTATGGATTTCATTTGAACTTGAAATGCAGAGAGTTAAGCACTGTGTTTAAGCACTTCAGCACCCAAGGCTACTGAAAATAAGGGCAGTCATACCCTTGGTATTCATGGCTTTGACTCTCTGTTCTCTCAGGCTTAGAAGTGCCACTGGATGCTTTTCAGGTCAGCTCACATCACTCACCTCCTCTATGATTTTTAGTTTCTGGAATGAGGAAGCTAACTCACCCAAATATTCCCTCAGGTACAATTTGCTGTTATAATGCCAAGCTCGGTGATAAAAATGAGGCTTTTTTTTCTTTCCATACTTTAACTAGAAGTTGCATCCATTAAGCACTTAAATGATCACTGCTTGGATTTTGGCAAATAGTCCACAAAGACTCACAACTGCCTGAATGCTTCTGTGTCAGTCTCCTTGAAAACACAGCTGAATATCAACTACACTTGCCTAACATCTTGGAAGTTACCCTTTGTAACTATAAATACCAATAAAACAAAGCACAAAAAAAAAATTAAAAAAAATTTTAAAACCCAGCCAAAAAACACAAAACAATAAAGGTAGGGAACAATTTAGAAAATGTCTCACACAAAGCTGTGGAGTGAAAGGAGAAGCACATTTTCTGGAAGAATTAATGGAGAGAGAGAACCACTGGAAGCTGCAGGTTCAAGAACTGTGTTCTTGTTCCCAATTCCATTTCAGCAGTGACACTGTGTCTTTCTAAATTGGAGGCTGTGATATTAATGTCACATGTTGCCAGGGCACAGTAAGGTGCTCTCCCATCAAGAGAGATGAGCACAATAGATCCAGAGATGATAAGCAGATTAAACCAAGAGTCCAAATCATCAGGCAAGTTTGTAGAGACAAGTCCAAAGCTTCCCTTGAATCCCTCCAGTGGCTTCCCTTTCCTTATTACACTGACTTTCTTCATTTTATTTTTATGAGACTTTTAGTAATTTCTTCTTTCCCTGCTTATTTTCTGATGTCCCTGCCAATCTGAATTGCCGTCAGACACTTGTCTTGCAATGAAACTTTTATTGCATCTAGTTTTAATTATTTTTAGTAAAAAACGTTGTGTGTATCCATTATTATTTGTGTTTTAGGACTGAGTAAAATGTCACCTCATATAGAACCCCTGCAGCTTGTAAAGCCTCCATTTTCCATGGCTTTACCTGACTTTACCATCATTTCCTAATGAGCTGTTTGCAATATTAAATAAATTATATTTATTTAGGATATATATATAAATTTTATATATACAGCACCAAAGGGTTTTACCACTTTTGAAGAAGGGATCTGCAGCAATATGTACAAAGAAACTGACCTTTTTGGTTTTATTGTGACTTTGAAGAAGGCCTATAGCATTCACTGTCCTATTTTTACATGGAATTTGACCTGCATTTAAGCCTCAATTTAGATATTTTATAGCATTAAGTAATTAAAATTATAAATGAGGAACATGAGAAATTATGGGGTTAAAGATACATCATAATTACAGAAGACCTAATGCAAGCAGAGTAGAAAACAACAATAACTGACATTAGAATTAAAGAAAACTAACTTATGTGAATTAAAGAAAAGTTGAATGAAAGAAAAGAGTTAAAAGATCACTGCTGCTTAGGGGTACATGGGTCAGATATTCCACTGCTCAGATAAATAGAACATATGAGAAGAGAGGAACAAACTTCATATCCTCTGTTCTATAACCCAATATGTACAAGACATAGATATCATACTATTGTGAAAACACTGTTGTTTTATTCTGTGTATTTCCTCTTCGAGAGCCATTCCTGTGGTAGTGTGACCTAATCAGATATTCTTCTTTACCTAAGGGAGGTCCATGGATTTTTAATGAGCCGTATTTGCACTGCTGGCTAAGAGAAGCTGTGATGGCCATTTGTAAAGGCCTGTTCACTAAGTACAGAGACTCGGCTTTAGCAGGACTTGCATGAAGAGCATCTGTGTCATCTCTGTTGTCTGTTCATACAGCACAAGGATCCCTCACAGTTCCTTGCATTTAGAAATTGATTCCAGTCATCCATTGTTAGCTGGGTTCTGATTTCCAGCTCTGGGTAAACCGGTGTTTTCAGGGGTAGCTGTACCACAGCTCAACTCTGGGCAAGATAACCAACCCATTTGAAGCCTCTGCATGCCACCACTTTGCTGCCTTTTTGTCTCTTGTCTTTACTCAGAGTTGTATGAATCCTTAAAACAAGGCAGTATCTTCTGCAAGTGCAATTCAGTGCAATGGGGTGCAATGCAAAAAAGTGAAGAAGCAAAACTTTCAGCCACATCAGTTGCCAAACAATGCCTCATGCACTACTAATTTGTTCTAGTATCATAAAAGGAAATTACTTGGTTTGCCTAAATTCCAACGTGGCAGCAGCAATAAAAAGTCCTATTGAAAAAGTTCAGTTTCATTTCCTGGCTGAGGATAAGTTTCAGTTTCTATTCTTCCTTATCATGGCAGCAGTTTCATTTCTTCACTGTCAGCTGGAGAGTGTATATAAAGATGTGCTGAGCAGTGTCTGAGTGCTTCACTGGAATTCTGACCAGCAGCAAGCAGCATGGCTGACCAGAACGTCCGCAACGCTGGGTTCACTCCCTCTGGCATCACAAGAGGATCCCTTGGTTCATCACTGATGTCCCAAGAAGCAAGAGCCTCTGGGGGAGGTGTGCCTTCTGGAGGCCCCACTGCTACTCTGCAGGAACTGGGTATGAGCAATTCTCTGGGTGACTGTGTGTGCGGTTTTGTGGTTCCTCATGCAGAGGATCAGACAACTTTTTCTCCTTGAAAATAAGCTTGCCAAATAACCTCATCTCTCCTACATTCCTGTATTGCACTGAAGAAAAGAGATGCCTCTGTTTAACTGTGTGCTGTGAGTGGGATGTTACTGAGGGTGTTTTCTGTGTAGGTACATACTATGCATGAATGAACATATACATACATGATATTCGTGAGGGTTTAGGCAGTGTTTATTTGAAGTTTGTGCTATCTCTCCATTCTGCCAGGAATCATCAGTAATATGAAGAGTCATGGTAGCAATAAGCAATGATGTACTTATGCAAGAATATGATCTGTGTACCTATATTTCATATGATCCGATTTCCCCTGCTCTTTACTCACATGCATCCATACAGGGAAAACTCCTAAAACCTTATGCAAACTCTATAGAGGAGAGAAATTAGTTGCAGTCCAAGAGACAAAATCATGAAGGCAGTGTATACACATTCTTGACAGCCCCTAAATAAGTACTAAAATGAGGCATAGCTGCCTTTCACATCAGATAACCCTGCAGGTGTCTTCTGTTCTGCTGCTTGCATGGAGCAGTCCCCGACCAAATGACTCTTAGCAGCTTGGCATTTGTTTAACCCCAGATCCCGTGGGATCTGTGCACAGGGTATGCTCCCTGCCAGACCTGCCTGTGTGACCTGATTCAGCAGGCATCCTCTGAACAGGCATGACTCCACAGAACTGAGTGCCCCATGCAATCCTGCTTTACCCTGCAGCTCAGTAATTAGCCCTCTGACCTTGGACAGAGGCTTCAAAACCCCTTCTGCCTTTGGGGTCTCGGACCCACGTGTCCCATGTGTCAAAGGCATGCCAGCCAGCAGCCTCATCTATAGATGGACATCTCTGCCATATTGGTCTACCTCTGGTCTACTACTTCCATAACCAGGGGGTAGAAATCTGAAGGATGGAATTGAATGTGACTTCTCCAGCCACAAAATGGGTGGTTGACCAGGTGAGCTGGGCAGAGTCAGCTGGTCAGGGCATCTTTCAATAGCAAAAAGTGTGTTAAGCTTGATTGAGAGGAAATCAGTTGGAATTTTTTTTTTTTTAAAGATAGGATTTACATTGCTGCCAATATTATTCCTAGACTGAGGCCCTCTAGACAGTGAGGGAATAGGTGACACAAGGGTCATTCAGAGACATACTGCATGTGACTCCTGTGAGGCATTTTTAAATTTTCACTTTGTATGATTTGATTGGTGACTTTAGGTTGCTGGATACAGTGTTTATTGACTATTCAGTAGGAAAGAGCTTAAGGGATAGTAGCAGCCAAGGGACAGAATATGAGAGAAAGTTGGGAGAGGAGGGGAACAGAGAGAGTGAAAAGCAGAGAGGAGAGCTGCTCTCCGGCACCAGGCTGCCTCAGCAGCAGAAATCCTGGTATGCAGGAGGTGCCAGTTGCTCACTCCAGTCAGATGCTAGAGTCAGCTGCACAAGCTGCCTTCTGTTACAGATCAGGGTGGTACAGCAGTTCTCAGCACACTCATAACCAGTGGCAAACTCTTCAGTGGAGATGCTCTACAGACAGCATGAAGCTGTCAGTTCTAAACTAAAACACTGAAGATTTCTATCCTTCTGCATGCTGAGAATTTTTATAAGAAACAGAAGTAAAATAAGTATTTAACTATGCCTGGTTTTATTCTTGCAACCTCTGTGTTAACTATGGACTTTTATGAAAACCACCATTTTGGTGAAGAGAAGTCTGCATGACTCAAGGAAACCTTAGCCACGCCAACAGGAGATACTCCAAAAGAGCTTTTATCCATGTGGAAAATGCTAGCTCTGTAACATTGCCAAGACAGGTGTGAGCTTTGGCTCCCTGCAGCAGGAGAGATTGCCACACATTCTTTGCCTGATTGAGAGCTAAAAGGGCCTGATTTCATTTCCGCAGGTGCTCACTGAAGTCTCTCCAAACACATCTTCTTAACCTTTTCATTCAGACTGTAACCCTTCCTCCCCCCAGAACAAACATGCTCGAAGGAGCGGCTGATTCTGCAGTGGGGCATGAGTATTGTTCAGTATCACTTTACAGAAGATGTTATAACAAGCTCATCACCAAAATATTTGAGCATCCTCCAGGAATGCTTTAAGCATTATCACTAATGTTTGTCGTCACTAATGCTTTACTCCTCTCCCAGGAGAAGAAGAGTTTGCGATGGAATGTTTTGCTTGGGGCTTATTTAGACCAAGATGAAGACACAGGTATAAATTGGCCACTGGCTACCACAACTTGTGGTACTTGAATTGTACAGGTATCTATTACAGGTTTATGTGAGGGAAAGTGAAGTGAAAGGAACGTGTTCATCCCCTGCAACAGAAAGTGCAAGAATTCCTAACTTCTATAGAAGTTTGTTCCACAGTCCTCAGGCAGCTCCACAGAAATGTGCAATTTCAGCAGAGGCAAATTGTGCTGAAATTATTTTGGAGATTCATGTTTATCAAAAAGAGCCCATGCAAGAGCCATGTATTTTCTTTGTGTTCTGGGAGTACAACAACTGCACTGATAACATTCTTTCCCCAAGGTGGCAGCTAAAAAGCAGTATACTGACAGAACAAGTCAAGTAATCAGCAGTCACCTTGTCTTTTGATACATTTGCTAGCCTTGAATATTTTTAAAACACAGTAGTTTATAACTGTCCTGTAAGGTTCCCTCCTCTTTTTTTGTGAGTAATATATCCTTTGTAACTCTTCTAGGTGCCAAAGGCACAACCCATTCATCAGGTTATACCAGCAGTGGGATCTCTGGTGGATCCAGGGGCTCTGACATGATGTCCAAGGAGGCCACATCTCATGGAGGTGGAGTTCCCAGAGGTGGAACAACTTCCACTGTTCAGTCCATCTGTAAGTGAGAGTCCTCTTGATAAAGATGAGTTACCAATGAATTCTGAGCAGTTAGCAATATTTCAGTTCATTTACTGTACATTTACTAGATGAAGGGATGCAATGGTATTTCTACTGTTTGTCTCTTCAGACTTGGTGGGAAGATGAAACTGGGGAATTAGTGAAACTATGCCCCAGAATTGCAAAGATATCAGTGGACAGCAGAGACAGAAATTTGAAGCACTGTGACAGAAAAAAAAGTCCAATGAACTTTTAGATTATGCTTTCATCAGCTCCACAGTGGCAGTTCAATAATTCCTTTTAAATCACAAATTTAGGCTCAAACCAAGAGCTCCACACTTGAACATACAAAGCAGGGGTAGTGGGAAAAAACAGTGAAACATGAGAATGGAGTTATCAGACTGACAGACAGGAATCATTAGTCTACTTCTTGTGGCCTTTTAGAACAGCTTAGCTTTCTTTCCTTTAAAGAAAATTCATTGGGTCAAAAACCACAGGAATCTGCCTGCACTTAACAGCTCAAAGCAGAGAACAACATCACTCTGCCAGGTTAATGCAACACCTCACCCAGATAAAACAAACCAAATTATGAGAGAGCCTAATCTATACCTTAGTGCATTAGTAAGGATGCTAGCTTTGTTACAGGATCCTGTGGGTTTAGGAAGAGTATAGGAGACAGGATTGAAGGTCTTAATTTCAAAAGGTGTCTTTCAAATAATAACACAGACCTTTGATTTCTGACCTGGGAAGGTTTGTAGCCAATGCTTGTATAGTCCATATGTTTCCCTGTACTGCAACTTTGCTTTATACTGTCCTCACAATTGTTTCTCTGTATTTGTCCTTAGCCATGGGTGGAAAAGGAGGAAGACGCTGAATAGAAGAAAAACATCAGTCCAGACATAAGCTCTGCAAGCAGTTCATTCTTCTCTATTGGCTTTTACAACTCCTCCCCTTCTTTGATCTCCCTGTTATGAAAGGCAAAGCCTTCCACATGCACAAATAAAGTTTCTCTTAAAATGATGGAGTCTTGCATTAAATTAATGGGGACAGAGGCAAGGGGTGGTTCTTTCCTTGATTAAATATTCCCTGAAGCACATACGAGCACAAACCAATGGAAGATAAGGTACTTTGGACTGCAAGGCTGTCTTAGGAAAATCCTGGGTTTAACAACACTAGGCTCTTCAACTGCAAGTAGCTTGCTTTGTTTATTTTACAAAAAGTAATTACAGTGCAAAAGTCACCCTGTTGTGAGAGAGAAGCATAAAAACACTCAGTAAGAGGCATCCAACAGTTCCTTCTAGATGTACTTTTAATAGGCTATCAAATTAAATTCTACTTAATAAAGGAGACACATAAGCAAACAAAAACAGGTCCCAGGACTGAGTTTTGTATGCCTCTAGAGTTTATAAGGTCCCTTTCACAATAATTTCTAGTCTCTGTTTGCAGTGAGGTGTCAGCTTTGTCCCTATCAGACTGAAACTTCTGTAAACTGATGATATGTGTGAATAGGTAAGGAAGAGAGCCATTTTTCTCTGATAGTGGTCTCACTGTTGGGGCTTTTTGCTGTTCCTCACACCTGACTCTTTTCCTTCTTATATGCTCGTACAATGATGTTTCCCCAAACGCACGTAACATTGTGCATTCCCTGTGCAAATTCCCACATACATACTACCCCACATTCTCCTTTTCCTTCTGTATTTCTGGTTCCTCATCCTCCCTACTCTATCACCTCTGTCCCTCTGTATTTCTAGCAAAACCACACAGCACAGCTGCATCTTCCCTTTCTCCGCTCCAAGATAGAGGGACAGAGTCCCATACCTTCAAGCCAGAAGTTAAGAGATGCTGGATTTGGGGAACTGCAGTCAGTGATCTTCTCCAATGACTCCTGTCACCCTGCTTGAGCAATCCCATCTCAGCTGCACTTCTCCACAGCTGGGAAATGTGTTTGACCCCATGAACCTTATTCTGTCAGATACAGTCTTCTCCCTGCTGCCTGGGCACCTTCCACAATGCACAGAGGAAGTTCAACTTTTGCCTCTGGGTGAAGCAAAATTGAATTATCTGGTGAGTGGCAAAATGCTGGCATGGAGGAGAGACTAATGAAGAGAAGAAGAAATGTATCTTCACTTGCTGTGCTATCCAAAACATTAAAAGGCAATTAAAAAACAAGGGCTTCGTTTCATAGGCAGGAGCTGATGTCCTAGCAAGGAGCTAACATGGGCAAATGCTTAAATGTAACAGGACTTGAATTCATGAAATCATAGAAAGATTTACTTTCCAAGAGACCTTGGCGTGAGGAGAATAAGGGCAGTTCTCTAATCTAAACCTCTGCTAAAGAAGGGTTAACCTTAATGTTATACTAGTTTGCTTAGGACTTTGTCCAGTCAGATTTTGAAAATCTTGCAGGAGAATCCATCCTGCACGTTCCTTCCTAGGCCTAATGCAGCAGCCTGGGACTACTACCATACAGCTGTGATCTACCAACAGATCTTTATTCTCCTCTATGCCCTTAGCATTGGCATGATCTGATGCCAGAAGGTGTTCCCTGGCTTTTTCCCAGTCAGAAGTTTTTCCCCATGTGCAAGTGCCAAGTTATGGTCCCAGAGAGCAGCAAGGGCCTTGATCCCCACAAGCTGCCATTCAAACACCCGCTTAGCAGTGCTGATGATAAATGAATGAGTCATAGGAATGAAACCAATGTAAGAATGACAAGAAATAGTAGGAAAAGTCAAGTACATACATAACTCATCAGACAAATTGAAGCTGTATTATTCAAGAAAAAATGTGTGACCATTTCATGGCAATTAAAGACCTTGTTTCTTATTCTTATTCAAAAGAGGGAGATTTAAAAGTGGGTTTCAGCTTTAATGTCATCATTACTTGACCTCAGGTATTTTTGTCTGGATAAAAAATGGCTCACATTAATGAGAGCTGACAAAGGATACTTATGCCTAAAAGAAGGAAACCAAAGCAAGGATCCTAAATCACTTATCATTTCACTTTTCAGATTTTACATAATTCTGGCTAAAAGTTTGAATTATTTTCCCATCTTTAGATCTTGTGTTGAGAACTAGCCTAGATAGCTTTGTCATTGCAGGGAGAATTCTCAGCAGCATTTGAAATCCCTTCACTGAGTCAGCTCTAACAGGTCTACAGGAGAACAAAGGTGCAAGCACTGCCTGGAAGCCTTCCTCGCAGACTGCTTCAGCAAATTCATATGTACAGAACTACAAATGAACTATTTACATATTTAACAGAATATAATTGGAAAGGTCAAATAACAACAAACATGGCAATCTGAATCCTTCGTGTCTCTCAATCAATCTTTGCACAACAAACAGACAGAAAGAGAGAGAAAGGAAAAGAGGCAGCAGCATGTGATTGCCAGAGTAATAGCGCTGGAGCAAGACACTGCAGAGAGCACAGAGCTCTCTGCACAGAAATCAATTCCTCCCATGGGATAGGATCAATAGTTGCCTGACAGGACACTATGCAGGCAATTTAATAGCATTTTATCTAAATGAATCTATTCCTCCCCCCAAATGGCCTCACAGTTCATAAGAAGTCTCTCTTAGTAAAATAGATTTATTTATTTTTTATAATACAACAGGAAAGTGTTTATCATTCTGAAGACATTGCCATTGTCTATTAAAATCATTTATCCTTCTTAGTTACTCATTACCTACAACTCTTTCCCAACACCTTTATTCTAATTAGCTAACTCATGAACACAGTCTATAAAAATTACTTTCAGTTGCCCTGGAAAAATTTTTCTTACCCCAAAACATTCTAAACTATAGATCAGCCTTTCAGGAAAAATAAGCCCACATAGCAGGCAAACTGAGTTAACTCAAAGGAGTATTGGTATCTGAAATGACATATTTATGCAACAAAAAAATCTCATTTTTTGAGGAATTATTTATACACAGAAATTGATTGTCCAGTGTATCTATTTTAATAGCACTTAATAAATAATAAATAATAAAGTCAATCTGATCTTATTAGTGGATATCTCTGTGAAGTAAATGATAATGAATGAGAAACCCTAATAAGCATAATTCCGAGGAAGGATCTTTGGCACTCTGGGAGTTTGGTATTGTGCCCCAAAGGCTCTTGTAAATCCAGCTGCAGTTCTTGCTCATCATTTAGAAGATTAGGGGCTGATAAGCGACAGTCAAGCCTTATTAGAACAGGCTAAGGCAACAGGAAACATTAATTGGGTAATTTAATGCACAAGGAGACATTAAATGCCTGCATTGTGGTTCAGATGCTGTTTCTTCTATTGATTTGTTCAAGTCTTGTTCTATGAAAATCTCACAAATTCCTGGTAGAGAGGGTGTAAGACAAAGCCTAAGTTTAAAAATACCAGAATAGTTTTGTTATTTCCTAGGGCTTCCCTTTACTCCTCGTGTTAATAAGGGATTCACCAGTAGCCCTGCTCTTGCAAGCAAAAGAAAGAAGACTATTCCCTTGTCCAAGGATTCTTCCAACAAAGGAGGGGAGAGATCCGAGGTCTAGCAGCTGTCTGCAATGAAATGCTGTCTCACCATCTCACTTGTTGTGGTTTTCTTCACAGTGTGTGCATACAGCAGGAGCCCTGAAAATCTGGGAGGAAGCTCAGACTCTCTTTTCCTCTAGAAAGCTGGGAGCACTTAACAAAACCCTCTTCTCTTGCACTGTTTTGGAGGAGATGTAGAAATAGCTGCTGGACTGGTCTTCCTCTGAAAGTAAGGAAGATGAGAGGAAGGTCCTGACATAGCTGTCATTCTGTCTAATGTCAGAATTAACCCACTTGCGTGGGTGGATTTGCTCTGTTTCCTCAGTGGTGGATATTGATGTCTGGAACACCAAAATCTCTCAGTTATGTACTAGGTCCTGATTTGGGTCCCATTTTAAGACTTCCTTCCTGAGACATCTTTCCCACAGCTGAAAAGAGGTACTCTGACAGTGTAAAAAAATCAACATGAGAAGAGGACAGCCTTTCCTTTACCTCACTGACCTAGGCACTCTTTGTCGCTCATTTTCTAGCACTGCAACTTGGGAGATCAAGGGTGATGATGCACGGACACTTTACTTCAATAATTTACTTTTGCAGCAATTTAAATATTAAAATGCATTTTGAAGACATGCAAGCCTCATTAATTTCAAATAAACATTGTACATTATGCTCTGTTTAACAGCATTCAATGCCACTTTTTGTAACCAGGTTCTCTCCCTTCCAGCCAGCAGCCTGGCTCTGTTCCTGCTGCCAGCAAGTTTCTCTGTGTCCATGGCATGGGCTGGGAGGTCGCTGTGGGCACAGCACTGATGCTGGACTGTCACATTTGAAACTGGTGTCTTCTTCACACCTCCCCATGTCTTAAGGAAGGAAAAAGCATCTCTGACTTTATTTACCATCCCTAAGGTCATGGAAGCCTTGGTAGAAGAGGCAGGGTCCACCTACAGCCCAACACATCCCCTGCAGCACTGCACTAACCAGGTTCTGCCTGTGCCCCTTGCATCTCCTCAAGGATTGACCTGAACAGTGATCCAAGACTGACCACCAGACCAGAAACCTGGAACAAGACCAAAACATTCCTTTCAAACCAGCAACTGGGTACTCAGTGGCTGGGTTACACAAGTCAGTCCCTTTCCTCTTCAGGAGAGGAAGTTCCCCCCGCCTCCCCCCCCAAAAAAACCTCTTTCTGGGGGTTCTCATTCCACTGAAGTTTTTAGTTTTGGAACAGTTTTGAAAAGCAATAAAATTGTGCATGCTGCCCACAATGATCTATTTCCATAGAACCTTACACATTAAAGCAACACAATTAATAATTCCCTTTAAATACACAATAATTTAAAAAATCATCATCATTATTATAGTAATTAATATTAAATCATTCCCCATCCTTCTCTGTATCTCTTTGGGGTAAAAGTGAGCATTGAAATATAATCTGATTTAATGCTCATCTAAGTAATATTTTATCCAAGCTATCTTCCCATTGTTCAGTGGGTTTTGGGTTTTGTTGTATGTGGTGTTTTTAAAAGAATACCTGGATGTGAAAATAAATAAATACATACATTTCCCTTGATGTAATAAAATTTCATAGAAAATACTGTTGCTAAAGAAATTATGTATGCCACAAAACCCGTTCTTAAAATTCAGACGTTGCTTTTTGCAGTCTTTTACTGTTGGAATTTCTACCCAGCCAAGATTTTTACTGGCCAGTTTTAAGCTACCTCTGCAATTTATGTTTATACATAAACAGCTCTGATTTTAATTGCTATCAACTTCTTATACTTGATAGATGGTCTTAAACATTTTTTGCCTCCAGAGACTGCTTACTTTGCCAAGTATTGACACACTTTCAAGATTTATACTTCTCTAAGGAGCAAAGTTTACAATAAAATGTAATGTATTCCGTGGCTGTGAATGGCAATGTTGCTAAACAGTCCAAAGATATTTCACAACTGGTAGTTATTTTCCTCTCACATCCAGCACTGCCCTCCTTTAGTGCTACTATAGATTTAGGCTTTTAAAGAAAAATCAGATCCCTAATTTGCCTAATTTACTGTTTCAGAGATCCAATAAGACTTAATTTAGGTTTTCTTCCACTAGAGCCATTATTGGGCTAATGATTAGTTTCATTTTTCCCAATAATTATTTTAAGAGGCTAACTCTTGTGGAAGGGATTAATTCACTTATGGGATTGAAATAACCCCTTTCAGAGCCCAAATATCACTCTGCAGCCAGGAAAAGGGGTTGTTACAGAACTGTAAGCTACAAACATACGAGTAGTTACTAATTATTGGACAGACAAAACTCAGTAGATGATTGAAGCCACATCTCGATTTAAATATTTGGATTGGATCCAGTTTCCTGGTAGGAATCATGGGTCACAATGCCCAGAGAAACCCCAGAGGAGAAAGAAGGGTTCTTAGAAATAATACATCAATTTGTACCATCTCCATGAAGCTGCTGTGGCATTGCAGCAGAAGTAGCATCATCAAGCTCTAGCAGGAGCTCTTGTAAAATCAGCTGAAAAGATCTTCAGCACTGAAACAATTCACGGATGTTACTTTAGTGACAAAGTGCACCTCTCAGCCTGCTAAGAGTACACTTTCAAGGGAGAAGATTTCATTTTCTTGTTTTATTTTTTTCCCCTGCCATTTAATCTCTTTAATGCAGTTTTTTTATATTAATCCATTTTATAAATGGGTCTCACAGCTCCTTGGCACAGGCAAAAGAAAGACGTCTCCAAGTTTCTCAAAGGTGAGCAAATATCCCAGCCACAAAAGGAAACACTTTCCAAGATTTGTACCACCCATCTTCCTCACTGACCAGGGAATGGAAAGGATGCAAACCATGAAGGTCTGTAATTTTCTTGGTATAAGTGATGATGCAGCCTGTACAAGATTAATCTGTTGTGAAAGTTTAAATTTAAACATCCCAGCTCTTAGTGAGACCACAATTCCACATTATTTGGCTTTTGTGCTCAAGATGAAGGAGTCATTCCCTACAAATTCTGTAAGAAATGTTAAAAATTCTAGGAATAGTTTATTTTGTCAGAGTGACAATTTCTGTTATTACAAATTTCCTTGTCCTGGGTGTTGTCCTCCTCTTACCCATCTTACAGGGATTTTTCTAGAGCAAAGAATAGTTTAAACTGCAGACAGAATAAAAAACTGAGGAAAGCACAAGAACAGAAGTTTACAGAGACAGAAACAAGGAGTTGCTTAAATCTGTAATAAACAGAGATAGAAACAATGAATGATAATGATCAGAAAACAGAAGAGACCAAAAAGGAAAATATTTTTTAATATTTCAACCCTGCAGGAAGAAGTAATAGAAACAGAGACCAAATTTAGGCTATGATTCAAGAAGCATGTAAGTGCTAACACATGCACTTATAATCTTACTTAAGCATTTATACACAAATGCTTAAGAAGTTCTTCATGTTCTGTTAGCAAGAAGTTAATTTTTACTTTGGCATGGTAGTCTGTGTTGCAAAGACTTTTTTGCAAAAGCACTAGTGAATTTTCAAAAAAAAATTTATTAGGGTGTAAATTAACTCTAGAAACCTGTTTCAAGATATCAAACCTATAATTCTTCTGTAGTGCATTTTATTTACGCTTTTTAGTGCTAGGATATAAATCTGAGGGTAATTTTGTACCAGTCCAATAGAGGATTTATGAAAGACAGTGGATGAGAGAATTAATTTCTGATTATCCATGTTTATTTTATCTTTAGCATAAATAGATTATGAAAATAGTATTTTCTATGATTGGTGCTTTTTTGATTAATTTTAAATTATATGTGGAATATTCTTAAGCAGAAAGGTACTGAGAATATTAATTTATTATCATTTTTACTCCTCTTGGCTCCTGTGCTTAAAAATGGCATACACACAAAGAGGTTAATGGCATTGTGATTTTCAGATAATCTGTTATTAAACTACTGACTTGGAAACTGTAAGATTAATAGCGCTGAGAACACCTAAAGGTAACAGGATTACAATTTAATATTAACTAAGTGTTTCTTGAGGGTCTGCTGTAGCGGTGCCTCATCTCTGGGATCCACTAGAGTAATTAGTCTGTAGTGGCATACAGTGGTGATGCATGATAACTGCAGCTTCTCCTGCTGCAGAAAGGATTTTCCAGTCACTGGCAAATAGCTTTATTTGCAACATCTTCATAACCAAGCTTGCAATGCTTTCCCCCTAAGTTGGCACTGATTAGGGAGTGATCAGGTCTCAAAAAGTCACACCTGGAGCTCCATTCACAGCTGACCAGGGCAGGGAAGTGAGGGGTTTGGGGGCTTTCCTCCTGTTGCTAGAGCAGCAGGTTTTATCTGTAAACAGGGCAGTCAACAGTGGGCAAGCTTGTTAACAATTGAAGAAGGTGTTGTTTACATCAAGATCAGAAGTCTGGTGCTTGGGTAAGGCTGAAGTACAGCTGGGTCAGCTCAGGACCTGGATGGAAGGATGGTGAAAAGGCACTTCTTACCTGGCATTGCTCTTCCTGCTCTCCCAACAGGAAGATGCATCGTTATTACAGGGATGCCCAAATCAGGAAACAGAAACAATGCATAGTAAACTAATGCTTGATATTTACAGGGTCAGAAGGCTGAACAAGAAATGTTCAGAAGCAAAAGGTTGTCTTATACTAAGTACTGATCCTTAGGAGCTCAGGCAGACCCATTCAACGAAGTCATCCAGGACAACCAAGGCCTGCCAGCCCCTGAGGTGCAGTGAGGACTCTGCAGCCAGGGCTCCCAGTCCTCCAGGTCACACAGAGGGACCTCTGCCCATGCTTTGAGGACATGTGCATCTCACTGCTCGTGTGCAGGCCTGAGTGAGCAAAATCTAGGAGAAGTTTGTTTGCTTGGTAGCAAAATGAAAACATTTAAGTTAGAAAAGTCAAAAAAAAAAAAACAAACAAAAAAACCCTCAGCATCTTCATCGATCTTTTGAGGGAGGATATTTTAACGATCTTAGTTTGCAGGATGTCCTCACAAAACAGAAAACTTGATGTACTTCAAGAACTGCCTCCTGCAGAATGTTAGTAGGATATAAATGCTGCTACTTGTACATTTTAAAACCCACATTTCAGGTAATGAAAAATTTCTGATTTTGACTACAAGGATCCATTCAGCTAGAACATTCAGATCTACAGAGAAGTTCATGTGCTGCTGCCTCCACTTAAAAGTAGTGTTATGCTTGGTATCAATCCAACCCATACTTTCCTTCAGTCCAACTGCTTAGATTTTCAGCTATTTTTACTGGTAATTTTCAATCCTCTGCTTGCCAGAGAACATCTTTATACCAGTAGGAAAACTGCTAATGATGGGAAAAAATATAATGAAATACAAATCATGGAAACTAGTAGCAAACTGTAATACACAGAAGATTAAAAAAAAAAAAAGGCTCTAGTCACAATTTCTTTCAATTTCAAGACCTCTGAAGCTTGATGGATCCCATTAGCAGACATGAGCCTACCTTACACTCACAATACTCCTGTGAGGCAGGAAGTTTCGTTTGGGAGCACCTGAGTGCATGAGGAACCTGAAGAATCTCCACAGCTGTGTGGCAGAGGAGGGACCTGGGATTTCTCAGGTAGTACTGACACAGAGCTTTTTTCCCTAGGGAGTCACAGTGGCTCAAAATTTAAAGTCATTTAAGTCACATTAAAATGTCGCTAGAGATATTTTAAGTCACTCATGTGATAAGAGCCACTGACTATCCCCACAGCTCGACCCTGTGTTCCCTCAGTGGTGTACCCCAGGGTCCATAGGTGATCACTGCCAAAATCAGCTCTAACTGTGCTGCACTCACACACAGACTTCCCTTGTGGGGAGTCCTCTGTTAGAAACTCAGTCTCACAGCATCAAAGACACCCAGAGGAAACGGAAAACAGATTGCCCAATATCAGTGAAACATACAGTAAAAACATGTGACCATCTGCCAAGAAACACCATCAGAGGTGAAAGGGAAGGTAGGATGCATATTTATGAGAGAAAAAGCAATGGCACTGAACCTTTGGACTGAAGGGAAAAGAACTCCTGAGCAAGGGGAAGCCAACAGCCATCTCCTTGTGAGAAAGTACAGCACCTGAGCACTGAGTTCTCCTTGTAACCATGTCTTACCCACACTGAGTCACAGAACTGCTGGCCAGAAGGGACTTCTGAAAGTCATGTCACACTCAAGGTGGAGCTTGCTCACGTCAGCTTTGCCCAGCCAAGTCTTGAAAACTTCAAAGGATGGAGAGACCTCAAAATATTTTCATGTTGTGGCCACTTTTTTCAACAGAATTTAGAAATTTAAATGCATACAAAAAACCTGTTGGAAACACTAAGACTAAACAATTCTTTTGGTAAAAATAGTCACTGCTTTTTGAAGCCGTGATAAGTAAATCTGTGTAATCTGTATAACAGGGTTATCAGCATATCTTGTAGAGGCCAGCCAGACCCTGCTGCCCTGTGCCAGCCATAGAAGCTTCTGTAGGTGCACCCATGCATCTGTCTGGCCCCATGAAAGCAGCAGCAGAGTAGTGACAGGGCAGCATCCATGACAGGACTATAACATGTACCTGCAGGGCACAAAGAATTGTTTAATGGATCCCTTCTCATGATATTTGCAAGAGCAGGCAGACAGGCATTCTCTTCATGTGGAGGGAGAGCAGTGTAGCCCACCCAGGAGTTGTTTTTTGACCATTGCTAGTGATGGTTGCCTGCAGTGAGATAGCTAACAAAGGTATTAAACATTGATACATTTCAGTGTGCCAATTGACTGTGCATTTTAAATAGACTCTAGTATTCTCTCCTAGTGGAAAGATTTATTTTACTTTAAGAATATATAGGGCTGTGCTTTCAGTACTTTTTCTTTGTTTAACAAGCAGCTCTCTTGCTGAAGACCCAGTAGACCACAAAACCAGTCAGGGGCTTTTATCCAGGATGTCTGACCCATCGCCTGACAATAATTAGTTCAGGTTAATTACAGCAAATCTGTAGATTTGCAGCCTGAAATCATCTCATCCCCTAAGCTGAACCCTCCAGAGGTTTCTTTTATGAGCTCTGCATCCTAAGGGTGGACTTAAAGTAATGAATTTGTCTCTAATAAGATTCATAGGTTTGTTCCCTAAGCAATGGTGTCAATTATAGAATCTAACTCTGATGGCTTATTTTGCTGAAAATAGAAAAATTGAGAGTTTTTTATGAAGCATGCAGGATTTTTAATGCTTTTGTTTAACTCTTTGCATTGTTGGAAAGTATAAAAATAAAATTGTGTGAAATATCGTACCACTTTCTAAGTATTTCTCTGTGTGCCAATAGCTAATTTCCTTCTGCTCTGTAATGGAAAAGGTTAATGTAATGACTCTGAGATTTCATTTGGAGATGTTCCAGAAGAGTGTCTGAGTATTTGCTGCACTTAATGGCAGGAAGTAATAAGTGAGGTTATGTATTGGTGGAAAATATTTCATGTACTGAGAAGATTAATACTGGAGAGAGGCACATGGGACACAAGCCTGAGGCTTCCTCCTCAATTCTGGCACAATATAATATGTCCATGCTTGATACGTGCCCTTCTGTAGTTAGCTCTTAATCATTAACAAAGCAGACAGTAAATCTCTGGGGGACGTGGTATCGGGAGAGGAGAGGGAACCAGATGTAGGATTCTCCTCTCTCCTGCAAATGAGTGGCAGGCACCTCCACCTGGGAATGCCAGACCAGATGGTGCTGGTACCAGCAAGGTGTCTGCATGGCAAGATAAAGCCATAAGAACCTTAAAGGGCTTGCCCCTATCCTGAGTATTCCAATATCTACAGTAATTTTTGGGCATCGTTATTGTACTTAGGAAGATGAACCACCATGTCACAGCTTCATTTCAGCTTTTTATTTCACGTGAAATTTCTCACTTATGAAAATTTTAGCATCATTGCACATGAAAGATTTAGCCTTTTATTTCAAACTTTTAAAATTTACTTTTAATTGAGATTAAAAGTAAATTTTAAAGTCAGTCCAAGTCACAAAACTAAGGTTTCAAGCTCATGAGAAATAGCTCCAGTCATTGATTTTACTAATTAAATTATTATTTTGCTTTTAGTCGTGACTTTTTAAAAGGGCATCTAGTGATAGGACATGGAAGAATAGCCTTAAACTGAAAGAGGGTGGGTTTAGATTAGATATTAGGAAGAAATTCTGTGCTTTCAGGGTGGTGAAACACTGGAACAGGTTGTTTAAAGTTGTGGATGTCCCATCCCTGGAAGTGTTCAGGTCCAGGCTGGATGGGACTTGGAGCAAGTTGGTCTAGTTGAATATGGCCCTGCCCATGGCAGGGGGATTGGACCAAGATATCTCCAAGGTCCCTTCCAAGCCAAACCATTCTGTGATTCTATTCCATGGTTCTAAGAAAGAAGAGACAATAGTCAAAGACTCTCTACACCACTGGAAAGACATTTTTGAGGGTGGAACTGGAAGGAGGTAAAACATGGCAGTAGTCATCACTGGAAGGGTGGATATGTCTGAGGAACACAGTAACTGTTCACCTACAACCACTCCTAATACTTAAACCACAATTTACCTCAGCAAGGTAAATTGCCAGAAAATTTAAGCTAACCATCCACTGCTGGCAGACTGCCACAAGAGCTTGTTCTTCCTGGTCTGGGGTCACACCAGCAGGTCAATGCAAGCCACTTTTTCAGAAGGGCTTTCAGATCAGCTGGGGTTTCTCTGCACTTTCAGCCGAGTTGGTTGAACTTGCAGGCTGTTGGGTCAGACCAGGCAGGCTGCCATGGTCTGGCTGACACTGGGAGCAGGCATTGAGGACTCTGTACATCCTCACCTTCCCCAAGTCCACAAGTCCACTGAATTCTCACATTTTGCTGACTGCCCTGCATAATCTTCCACTGCCCTTCTCTCTAAAGGCTGTTTATCTATGAAGTCTATTTCAATGCACATTTGAAGCAATAAAGGTATCCATTTGGAAGAATATTTTTAGAAAAGAAAAAAAAGGGCACTGGAGGTAGAAGATTAGAGAGAAAATTTTCTTTAGGTTAAGCACTGGTCAGATGCTTTCAGTGGCACACATTTTCAGCTGGAAATGGCTGGAGTACTCTATTGGATTTACATGTCAAGGTTCTGGATAGAATAATCTCTTCCTGTCCTTGTCTTGACCCACAAGATTTTAGTTCTATTTTCTCCTCTTGTCTTGCTGAGGGGGGGTGAGCGAGAGAGCAGCTTAGTGGGCACCTGATATCCAGCCAAACTCGACCCACTGCAAGTACCAAGACCTAAGCCTTTAATGGAAATATTACTTGGTCTCTTCCCCACAAGGTCTGGAATTGTATTTCTGGAGAAGGAAACTCTCAGAATGCAAATGGATTGATTGCTTGTCTCAAATGATAATGCCTCAATATCAGATGCTGTTCTCTCTGTTTCAGGGCAGGGATCTGAACCTACAAATTAGCTGTTGTACATGGGTATCCACTCTGCTAGAGGGAAGAGAGGGTCCACATCAGCCTATCTGTAGATCATGCTGCCCTCTTACCCATCCATGCAAATAAATAAAGACAAACTATTGAAGGTTGTACCTGCAGCCTGGTGGTTCCAATGCTTGTCTTAAACACAACTTGATCCTGAGACATGTTACTGGGGGGAGGTGAGGGTAGGAGGATCATATTAGAAAATTTTCTTCTGATGTTGAATAAAATAAAAGTTCTGTAAACTCTCACATCTCTCATAAAGTTAAAAAACTGTTTTTCAGGTGGCCCAATGGACTGACAAGTGGCACTAATTATTCAGAAAACAGCTTTGGCCACCTCTTTGAGAACATTTCCATTACAAAGTTATCAAGCAGTGGTATAGGTAGGGGAGACACACAGTGTGCTCTCTTCTGTTAAACCTGTTAACATTGCAAACATATTTTGCCACATAACCACCCTTCCCCATAGAAAGACCACAGGAAAGCTCAGGTGTACAGAATAGCCATTGTTTAATCCTGTGTTGCAGTCAGAACTCTCCTCACTTGGAACCTGGAACCTGTTAATTGCCTTACCCTCATTTATATGATAAGTGGTTCATTTCCTTTATTGTGATTGAATCCCCTCCCTATATTACAAGGAAACTGGAGCTGCAGAGAGTGCTTGATTGGATTTCGTTGCTGTGGGCCATTTCTTAAACAGGTTACAGGTTGACAAACATAGAAGAGGGATCAATATCCATCCTTTGCCTCATTGACAAGCTAATCTTTTCAGTAAACATTTCATCAGTACCTGCCATTTGTATACATACCTGCCTCATGAGGATGGAGAAAGCTCTGCTTTATAAGGTTTGGGTAACCAATAAATGAAAAGACAAGAATATAAATTGGGCAAATCATTAAGATAGCGTTTTTTGGAAAATGGCCTTTCATTGCCTGCAGAATATAATCAAACACATTTCCAACCACTCTTAATTTTAATTAGGTTGCATTACACTCAGACCTGGTGTCAACTCCTGTTTCTTTAACTCAGCTAGTTCTGCTCTCTTGGAAAGGTCTGTCCCTCAGCCCAAAATCTCACACTCACCAGAGCTGAAGATATTAAATGGGCTCAGGGGAACTAACCTGTATCTTTTCCAGGCATGTGGCCTGCCCAGCTTTGCCTGCCTTTTCATTCCAAAGCAGATAAGAAGGGCCGCCACACTCAGTAAAGTGACATCCTCCTCTCTTATCAGAGGTAACAGGGCTATTTTGAGTGGGGATTGAAGTTGGGGCTCTACTAATCATTTAAAACACATGAGTCATACTCCAAAAGAAAGCAAGAGCATTATGTTAAATGTGTTGGGAGATATTCTTTTTGTTTGCTTTTGTGTCACATGTTGAAGCCTCCTTCCCCCACAACAATGTGGGCTAGAAACTGGCATTGTCTCTGACATAAGTAAGGACCAGGAGAATCACTATATTTAGGCTTCTCTTACAGTCCTGCTTATTAGAATTGCATGGCTGGATGACAAATGCTGCCAAAATTGGTGATGCCGGATTTCAGTCTAACCTGAGATGGAGCATGAACATGTTCGCTGCAAGGTCTGGGGTGAAGAAAATTCAACAACAACCATGAAACTTTGGGTTGAAAAGAAAATTAGGTAATTCTGATGTGGATACTTTAGTAATAAGTCTATTACTACCCTCCTGTCTTTATTAACCAAAAAGTATGTATTAGTGATACAAACAGGTTCTGAAGAATGGCAGGTAATTAAATTATTTTACTAGCCCTTCCTCTGCTCCCAGGATCCAAAGCTACTACTGGCTGTGCTAGAGCACTGCACTATTTCCTCTGGCACTTCTGAAATACCTCCAGCCAGAAGGAGGTACCCATGAAAAATACTCCTTTCCAGGTGGAAAAGCCTCCCTTCATTGCTCCCCAAGGCTAACACAAGTGGGTCTGCTGGTGCAACCTGGCCATTGGTGCATGTGCTACTTTAGCTAAGCTGCTTCTGAGCACAGTCACAGGACTTGACATTACTCCAGCTTTAGGCAACATTAAGGCTTCTAGACCGTCTCCATACAGAACTGCCAGTGGATTCCTGGATGGGAGATACTGATCCTCTGCAGTCATATCAATACAGGCAGGACACTGCACCAGCTCTGCTTATGGTTTCTGTTTGTTCCTCTGGACATCTTTAATTTTCCACCTCACAAAGTCCTGCAAACCAGAAAAGTCCCCTGCAATAATTTTGGAGGATAACTGTTCTTCGATTTCTCCATACCTTTCCTGTTTCCTTTCTTCTGTGACATAAAGAAATTCTACTAAGTCACACAATGACACTTTCCAGTCAAATACATTTTGCAGAGAGTAGAATATATTAGAGGGGGAGACTTCCCCAGGTGTAACTTTGCTGACACCACTTAAGTAACATTAGAAATATTTTGGTCCTGCATCTCGCTAGTGAAAAAAGAGGTGCCACCACTACTCACTGGCATCACTGAGTGTAAAGGTCAGGGGAACACATACACAATTCCTTTTCTCCTCAAGGGATTGTTTCAGTAAGTATTTTAAAATGCATAAAAGCAGCACATCTCAGATGTCCATTCTATAATATATATAACATTAGGAAGAACAAGTAGAAAGCAAAAGACCAGTTAATGTTCAGCAATCTGAGAAAGTATTTAATGTAACATTTTCCCAGCATATTGGATGCCCTCTTTTCTCAGATCAAGCTGCTCCATGTAGGCCTGAGAACTTTTGTTTTCTAGACCCTTTAATTAGCAAAAGCGGTGTTAGGATACATCTTTTATTTGATGTGCAGACTAGAATAGAAATGTAATAGCAAAAACAAAAAAAATCCCATACCCATAGGTTAATTGCTAGCAAATGTTGCTCAAGCGGTCCTGGGTATGTTGATTAATGGCCTCAGTGAGCAGCTGAAAAATAGCTGGGCTGCTGGAAAGATCATTAGCGATTTTAACTCCTCAGCTATTGTGATGGGCATGGAGAAACAATTACTAACATATATAATACATTTTTCTGAGTACAGTGGCACTCTGAAACCAGTTATAGCAAAGGAGAAACAATCACTGAGTTGTTCTTGAATACAATTTTAAAGAAGTTTACAAGACAGAGAAAGAAAATAATTTTTTTTCCTTGTTTTTCCAAAGCTTTTGGACATCACCTTGATAAATGCATGGGAGGTTTTATACGTAAACACAAATACTCAGTTCTGCTCATTAAATCCTATTATTCGAAGGAGGAGAGGGACAGAGATGGTGTGTGAAAGGTACCGTGCCAGGAAGCAGACCCTGTTTTCGCTTGTAAAGGCACAGCACTATTAAGCAGAGCCTTGTGACAGCACAAAGCTTGTAGTCCAGGGGCTGAGGAAAAGAACGATGATCTTTCAAGCTGCCTCTGATATTTGAAAGCCCTGAATACCACAGCCTCCCTCAGAGCATCCAGGAGACCACGGTGCTTGTGGGAATTCATGACAATACCTCTCCTTACCCAGGCTGGCTGCAGATCCTGAGGGTGCCACAGTGCCAACTGAAGATTTGGGTAGGAAATTTTTTAGCAGTCAGAAGAGGGGAATTCAAAGCTCTTACAGACCACTCCTGGCCATTTACACTACATAAAACCAGGGCAAGAATCCCAACATCATCCTTCGGATAGACGCCCAGCTCCACAAACACAGTCATAAATTGCCTTTTTCTACCTAAGTCCTCAGTCCTTCAGGCTGACTCTTCCTAGTGAGGCTTCTGCAAGCTGAAGCATGGCCCCACAAAGACCTGAAGCACTGCACACAGGAGGGTGGCAGGACAGGGAACTGAGCTAAGGAGAAGGCTCTTAGAAACACCCCTGCATACAGGGCAGTGAACACTGCTTTGCTCAGGAACAAAGCAGCCTCCAGAAATTATGATCAAGGTCCTTGAAATGATATACCTCTCAGCTGGCCGGGTGGTAGGCAGAGCTGTCAAAACCATCTCTGTGTTCCTGAATGATCTTTCTACCCCTAAGGGTCTTCAACTCACTCCAGGCACAGCTGGGGCGTCTCCTCCGTCTGCTCCACTGCATGAACCAGATGTGCACAGAACAGTCCTTGGAAGTCCTGCTGGCATTTCTCTCAATCCTCCCACACCCTTTGAGCCACCTGCCACCTTCAGCCCTAGGAATTTCACAATGACCTCTGCCCACCAGATCACATCTTTACTGAAGGGTAGCATCAGGGTGATGCACTCTCACGGGCAGTCATCGGTGCCTCCTGGACTATCCTGTGGTGAGCCCTGGTCTAGGATATAGTTGCCATATAAACCCTTTATGAAAGATCCCTACTGCTCAGAGCCCTCTCTTCCTGACATTTTTACTTGCTAACCCTGACAAACTTGTGACACCTACTGTCAGACACTCCATGATCCATATTAGCTCTCAAATCCCAGGAGGGGAAAATAAAACAATCCTGAACGACAAGAGAAAAAAAGGTGGCAAGGAGCTGAAGGCTATAACTGGCTGATAATTAGACAAGTTCAATTGTAGCAGGCTCCTGGAAAGCTCATCAGGAACAATCCCTCACATGGTTTCTGAAAATATGCAACAGGAAATTACAGCCTGAAGGCACTGTGTTCACTAGCAATTCCCAACCAAGGAAAAGAGAGACAACACAAACCAAAATAATTGCATAAGACTCTTTGAGCTTTACATGCAAGCTCTGCACTTGTCAAGGGAAGTGGGCAAGCAGCCAAAAGGGACACAATATGTCACTAATTATCAAATATAGGAGGGAAATAGCCGGCTTGTTGGAGAAACAATTCACAGAAACAGAGAAACATAGTATCTTTTACCAGGGGAAAGACCTTTACGACAATAAATCCTGCCACGAATCCAGCACTGCCAATTCCAGCACTAAACCGTGTCCGTAAACTCTGAATCTTTTAAAAAATTCTGGGGACGGTGACTCAACACATTTCCCAGAGTGTAACTCTCTCTGGAGCGAGGCATTTGGTGATGTATTTGGGATGGAAGGACACGGGGAAATCCCTTCATGCTCCTTACACTGGCTTGGCTTTTGTATCGAGGCTTCTGAGAGGAGCCTCAGCCTGTGCACAGCACGGACACAAAGCATGCCAGGCGCCCTAAGCTATTTCCTCTGGGTAAGAAACATACAGGATGGGTAATGACATGCAGAAGTTTGCCACCACCATAAGACAAATGAACCCTCCTTGGCAACACCGCACCAGCAGCCAACTCTCTGTTGCACGGGCTTTCTTCTCTATTTTGCAGAAACCCTAAGTGGTGGAGAATGAAGAAAAGTGGAGGCAGGAGGGGTGGGGTGTAGATGTAGCCATCTACATCCCCTATTGCAGCCTGGAAGGACACTGGTGTCCCTCAGATGGGAGAGAGCACTACAGGTCCAGCCAAGCTGCTTTGAAGTGATTCTCTCCTCTGTGTTCTGCTGATGCCTTGGATTTTAACTTACATATTTTCAAATCCTGTAGTGCCTAGTGTGTAACTCTGAAGTGTCTTGTAGCCTGTGAGTTGCTGTTCTCTCAAGTTAAGATAGGCATAACAAAACCTCTCCAAGCCTGCTCTCCAAGGACACCCACACTGTCCTCGGCCCAGAATGTGTAAACCAACATCTTGGGAAAGGAGGGTAAACTGGGGAAATTACATCATTAGCTACAGTTTTAATTGGCAAATTTATGCTGATATGCAAATGGACCAAAACCTATAACAGTGTGAAAAACTCGTGACTTGTCGTCCATCTTGGGGGGTTCATCTTGGGGCCCAGTGTGTGAGCAGCCTCTGGCTCCCCAGGGTGTGCCTTTGAAGGTCTTCAAATAAATATCTATTTTTATTCCCTTATTCCTGTCTAGTCTCTGTTTCTAGGTAGCCACTTCAGCATCGACAGACACCCATCCGTACATGCACAGGCGTCCAGCACTTTCTCCTCCCTGTGCCTAAGGCCAGAGAGGATGTTTAGCTATTGCGTCAGGACTACAAAACAACACTGAGAACTGTGTCAGCCAGGACACTTCAATAAACGCAAGCTCATTGTGAATTTCTATATTACCACTTTGTTCTCTGCCAGTTTAATGTGAATTTTGGATGCAGGTGTGGGCGGACCTGCAGCCCCCGAGCCATAGCTACAGGCGCAGACACTGGCCTCGCCAAAAAAAGAACAGAATATAAATCGGCTCCCTGTTCCTATCACTTGATCTCACTACATATCTGGGCGTGCTCAGCCAAGCCCTTTCCCAAACGGCATTCGGGGTGGGATCCGCGCAGCAGAGCCGCAGCCGCCAGCCTGGGTGGCTGCGCTGGGTGCTGTGGGTGCGGGCGGTGCACTCGGCCGTGGCCCCGCGGCGGAGCTCGGAGCGCTCGGAGCGGCCGCAGCCCCGCCGGGCGGGGCCGGGCGGGATGCGCGGGGCTCGGCTGCCC
>VZTR01020466.1:121571-157992 GCA_013400775.1 Chaetops frenatus
GGAGAATGAAGAAAAGTGGAGGCAGGAGGGGTGGGGTGTAGATGTAGCCATCTACATCCCCTATTGCAGCCTGGAAGGACACCGGTGTCCCTCAGATGGGAGAGAACACTACAGGTCCAGCCAAGCTGCTTTGAAGTGATTCTCTCCTCTGTGTTCTGCTGATGCCTTGGATTTTAACTTTCATATTTTTCAAATCCTGTAGTGCCTAGTGTGTAACTCNGCCGGAGCTCCCGCGGGACCGGCGTGGCGCGGGGGAGTGTAGCCACGGCAAAGGCAGGCCGTCAAAACAGGCTAACTGCCTACTAGACTAAGGGGATGTTGGATCATAGTAGCACAGAACGGGTTTGGGCTGGGAGGAACCTTAAAGGTCACCTAGCTACAAATCCTCCTTGCCAGCCCCAACCAGCCTGGCTTTGAACACTTCCAAGGATGGGGTACCCACAGGTTCTCTGGACAACCTGTTCCAGTGCCTCACCACCTTCACAGTGGAGAATCCCTTCCTAAAATCTCGTCCAAACCTACCTTCTGTCAGTTTAAAGCCATTCCCCCTATCACTACCTGCCCTTGTAGAAAGTCCCTCTCCAGCTCTCATGCAGTTCCCTTTTACACACTGGAAGAATGCTACAAAGTCTCCCAGGAGCCTTTTCTTTTCTGGGCTCATCATCCCCATCTCTCTCAGCCTGTCTTCACAGGAGAGATGCTCCAGCCCCCTGATCATCTTCATGGCCCTCCTCTGAACTCAGTCTAACAGGTCCACATCCTGGTTTACACCAGGGGCTCCAGATGCTCCAGGGATGCAGCACTCTGGGAGCAGAGAGAGGGTCTCATCAGAGCAGAGTAGAGGGGGAGAATCCCCTCCCTTGCCCTGTTGGCCATGCAGCTTTTGATGCAGCCCAGGACACCTCTGGCTTTCTGGATTGCAACTGCACATTGTCAGGTCGTGCTGAACTTCCAGTTAAACAACACCCTCAAGTCTCCTCAGGAAAAGGTTTTGTCCTTTTGGGAAGGCAAAGGAGAGAAGCTGGCAATTGAAAATGCTTAATGCATGCTTCCTTTTTCAGCACCTTTTAAAGGCCAATCCCTGTTCTTCCCCAAGTGCTCTGTTATTATTTAACCCAGAAGATTAGAAATTAAGCCTCAGACGAACAAGAATTCTTCCTCTCCCTCCTGCTGCAAAAAGACCTTAGAAATCATCTGCAGGCCTCCAAAAATAGGTGTTTTTCTCACTTTAGCCTATTCATTGTTCCCAGGACAAATGTTACTTCTACCTCTAAAACTGTCTGAGGAACACCTTATTTTGCTCTAACCTGACAGGAGATAACCTTTCTTTGCCACCTCCCAATCTCCCCAACTCTCCAAGGTGTGGTAGAGAGTGGGGCAATACACTAACACAGTCTTTTAATACTGATGGCTGGCAAGTCAGGTTTCAGTGTACAATTCCCAAAAATCATGTGGCTTTTGAGTGAGTCACATCAGCAACGTTACCCTACCCTTTGCCTTTGGACTCCTACATACACCATGGTTTGCTGCACAGCCAGAGTTCATTTGCAGAAGGTATCAGCATCATAATCTTGAGTCATGAGGAATTAAATTAACAGTTTAGGGTTTTTTAATTGTTACAGTCATACCTACGTGGACTCTTTGTGGAGTGCATGAAGCAAGCACTGAGGTGATCTGAGTGGCTTTGTGCTCCTTCTACATCCAGTTACTTCTGATGCCCCCTCAAAATGCTCTGTCCAAAATCCTCCAGAAGCTTACTCGCCATTATCATTTTAAATGAAGGTAACTGCAAGCTTTGTTTTGTTTTGTTTTGTCCTCTCTTTACCTACCTTCCCAGTTCTCTCTGAACTTAAAATAAAACCTAGGTGGCAGCAGAGAAAGATTCTGACTTGACTCACTAAACTACAATATATACAGTTTTGCATCAATCATTCAAGGAATTATAGGGCCAACAGCATGAAAGCCATTAGGAAAAAAACAGAGTATTTTAATACTGCCAATTTATTTAACATCAGCTTTCAACTTGATGTTGGTTGCAGCAAGCTTTTTTTTGTTTTTGTTTTTTTTCGGGTTTTTTTTTTTTTTGTTTGTTTGTTTGTTTGGTTTTTTTTTTGTTTTGTTTTTTGTTTTTTTGTTTTTTTTAGAAAGTCCTGTTCTCATTCCATCTTTCTTGTCAGCTGAGGCCTGAGGGGAGGAAGGCCCCAAGGCTGCAGTTCCTGAAGCACACGCACCTGAGTGGGAGTCGAGTGGGTTTACTTTACTGAGAACACGTCAGCTGAGAGAGGGAGCAGCAGGATGAAACAAGGTACAAAGCAGGAGCTTGAGAGAGAAAGAGGAATGCCTCTTCAGCTTCAACTCTTAGCTCAGTCTGTGTATGAAGGGAGGATTTATGACCTGCTGTGGGATTTAGCCTCTCTTAGTAGGTCTCTTCTTTCTTTCCTGGACTAGAATAATTGCTGTTTTTATTTCACTCCATGTTACAAAAGTAATACCGTCATATGTTAATGTCCTGGAAATAAAATTTGAGGATTATTCAACAAAGAATCAATTATCAGCAAAGGCTTGAGTAGTTCATATTCAAAAATATTTATTTTTCAGTTGTTCATGATACATGTCAAATTCTTGGTTACAGCAAAAAATTGTAACAAACAGCATCACAAGTGACATATAATCAAGCCATAAGAGTGCAGTTTATTACAACTGTGTAAACAAAAAGAAGTATTTCTGTAATGGCACTGTTCATGAACCAAATGATGACCTACAGAATCTCAGCAAAATCAAGAGAAACTTTTACAAAGAAAACAAACCCCCAAATTGAAGCACAGTATATGAACCTGGCCAAAATGGCCCAATCCACATTTCATCAGAGAAAGAGTGTCCCCAGAATTTTTGCTCGGCTTATTCTTAAGGAATTTAAATCTTCATTGTTTTCAAGGCATCAATCCATCATGGGAAATATTGCTATTATTGAATAATATGAATAAAGAGCAAATATCTCTTAATTGTGACCATATAAATACCCTTACTGTTACATTACTAAAAGGAAATGGAATTATTTGGGAATGTTATTGTCTGTATAGCATGACACCTGAAAAAGATATTCCTTAGGAAATAAAAATAAGTTACTGAGAAATAAAATCCAAAGTGCACTATCACAGAAACTTGTTCGTGCATAAATATAAAAAAGCAGAATCTTATTTTTCTGTAACAGAAGTAAACAATTTGATTACAATACAAGGTACATACTGTAAAGTGTAGTATGCACTTTGAACTTGAAATACACTCATCTCAAACATATTTTATATATCAGCACTTAAAATGGGATTTAAACAATTTTAGGGGTTTTTTTTCAGATCACGCATTAGTTATGGCTTGCTTGATGGACACAGTTTTGCCAGCAGCCTTTTCATGTTCTCTGAGATCCTCTTAACAAAAACACACAGTCTGAATTCCACTACATTTTACACATGTACCTTTCATACAGGAAATTTTGCATGTGTTCCATCTGCAGAGAGTAGGTCCCACAGCAGCAGGAGGTAAAGACAGAGCAATGAAGGTAGAGTTATTAAAAAGTACTGGACAGCTTGGAGTACATAATATAATTACAAGCTGGTATCTTCAGTTTACAGAAAGGTATAAATTTGTTTGTTTAAAAAAAAAACAAAACAGACATCCAACATGTGCTTATTCACATGCTGACAGAGATTTCATGCAAGAAATTTTAAAAAAATCTTACCCATTTTACCCTTCAGAAATGCTGCATATAGTTCATCCTCAAATAAGCTGAGGTCCCCCCAGAAACAACAGGGGCCTAATGTGCAGATTGACTCAAGCAGCATGTAATTGCTTCCCTCCACAATGAGATGTGAACAGCAGTATCAAACAGGAAATTTCATTGAATAGTGCTTCATTTCAAACACTGTTAGGTCCAAATCCAGGTTCACTTGTCATTAAGCAATAGGACTACCTTAAAAAAATTAAAGTTATTTTCTTGGAGGAAGAACATTTTCTTCATAATAGCCTGGGTTTACTACATTTCCAGCTGGATCATATCTAGCCACCACAAAGGTTGAGCCATCACTAGCAGATGCTTTTCCAACTCCCATCTTTTTTGTGTTCTTCCAAACCATTGCTGTGAAGTGACCTGAAGAGAGAGAAGCATACACCTTCCCTTTAGATACTAAATCTGTAACATTCGCTTTAACATGTGAAGTGCTGGGAAAAAAAAAAACAACAAACAATACACAGCTTCTTTGTCTAACATGAGAACAACCTAAGGACATGAAAAGGAACCCTACCTCTACCACTTTGTCTTGAAAAACCCTAATCTTATCTTTTTTCATATTACTATTCCCATTTCCTTGTCCTATATCCAAATGAGAACACGTAGCAGGAGAATCATGAAAGAAATAGTTTGGTAAGTATCTGATGTAAAATTTGACAAAGACATCACAATTTTTATTCCCTGCAGTGTGAACAGCAGTTCTGAGAGTGACTATTATTCATATGCTTTAACCATCTCATACTCCCCCATGTGTTTTCATGTGCAACTCTTCAAAAACCCCCCTGTTTTTGTGGCTTCTTCTGTCTAGTTTAATAGCCACCCCTGCATTGTGCTGCTTCATCAGTTGTTCCCTCTACGCACAGACAAATCCCAAAATCAGGGAGAAAAGCATGATTTTCTTAATCTGAAACAGGGTCAGGCACATCTCTTGCTTGAGCATGATTTGAGGAACAATGTTGTCAAATTAATTTTGCACTAGATTGTCAACATGCAGCCAATGCCCCGTTGCCAATCTCCAAACTTCAGCTGAAGTGATTTCTGTGAGTGGAGTGATATAATTCAGCAGAAGTCACATGTCAATGTAAACAACAACACAGTACATTTAGGAAGACTCCTATATGACTCCAATTTAGTATTTCTTACAAATGAATTTGCCTTAAAAATAAATTGCCTGTTCAAAACGTTGAAGATTGAGGAAAAAACGCAATACTAAAAAACCCCTACAATTTTTGCTTAGTTTCTAATTTCTCAGGATTTTTTTACACTTTTGTCAGTTTTTAGCATAATAATAGAAGTTTCATTTTTGAAGAGACAGTTCCACATCTTAACTTACCTGTCCCAGAAGAAAACCCTGGGTTTTGAAAGCTGTAATTTTTTATTTCGCTGTACCATCTGTCAGCCACATCTTTCCCTGAAAGACAAAAGAAATGTGCTGCAGAATCATGACAAAAACACAAAAGTGTAGCTCACTTGCAGCCTGGCCAGAAAGATCTTCTGTAACTTTCAGCTTGGAAGGTAATGAAGACACATCTCCTTCATCTTGGATATGTGCTCCTGTCATCAGGTTTACACATACAGTTTTCACCATCTCCTTCCTCTTGAAATGCCTGTGTGCCAGATTTTCTAAGCAAAAGGCCACATCTGTGGATGTTTATCTCTTTCAGCTCCAGGTAATCCAAAGAAAAATTACATTTCTGACGTGTGTAAGTTTCCCATGTTCTCATCAGCATCGAATATTTCAGATTTCTGAGTGTATTTATTTTTAGTGATTTCTACCTAGCACTAAAGTCATTGTGAAGATCCATTTTGAGGCACTGTAATCTGGGGTACTACAGAAATCTCAAATACTCATATTTAGGAGCTGCTTCTGTGTGGAAAGCTGTGTGTCCAGCACTGTCTCATCCCATCCAAGGCTCTCCCTGACAACAGCTGCATAAGTACTATGACTACAGCCAGGGATGTAGCTCAGACCACAATCTGCAGATGCTATGCAGACAAATGTCAAATGTTACTTGTTTTCCATTACTGGTTGTTAGGAAATTCTTGTGTCAAACACCAGGGGGATGAGAGGGGTCAGTTTTTTCCCTGAGCAGCTTCGATAATGAAATTTCTGCTTAGCATTCCGGGATGTATCATCAGCACAAGGCCAGGAGATTTCAAAGCAAGCTGCCAAAGCTATTAAGCCTGCCATCATGAAGGATGCTGGTCCCTGGTGTACTGTTGGCTGTAGAGGAGCAATGACTCATGCTTTGCTATTTTGAAGCAAAAAGTCTTAAACTTGAGCACTTCTAGAAGTCAGACACTGCATTAAGTTCTTTAAACTTCATTTTCTTATGACTGAAGTCAGCTAAAAGGATGATGCTCTTAGCCTGGCAAACTGGTTGTCAGAGCCATAATTGATAAGCAAATATTCAACTAAATGCTATCTCTAGAGAGGTTTATGAACTGGAAGTACCAGGAACTTATATGCCACACTACTTGTTAAGAACAGTGCTTAGTAGAGTCAAATAATTTTTTCTACATAAAAAGGTATCGAAACATCTCTTGTCTCCCAAAGAAAAAGCTCCAGGAATAAAAATTGACTTCTTCTTTTCCTGCTCTCCTTGGGCCAAAAACAAACCCTGTGGACCTGTATTATGATTGAAGTATGTAATATATACTTATTTGTTCATTTCTCATTCACACTAAAGCTAAATGAAGATTAAAAGGAAATGCAAATAGTGATCACTATGCAATACAAGGGGAAAAGAAAAAGCACATAGTAAAAAAACCACACAACAGACCAAGCAGATCATCCACTCCAGATCTCATAGCTATGAAAGTTTTAGATGTGTTTGTGGTAAGCTGGGTGTAACAGAAGTACAGAATGTGACTGCTGACATATCAGGCCTTATGAAGCCCATGTATTTTACATGCACTTTACATGTACAGGTGCTGAAGAGACTATACCACATAAGTAGGATTTTAGCAGATGTAGGACTGCATTCTCCCTGCTGCCAGCATTTTATTCCCTCTGTTAATGTATCAGTGTGATACAGTATAAAGAGTATTTAAAGTCACTCCCACTCTGCTTACTGTAGCTCTAAGAGGTATGCCTAGGCTGCACGTGACAGAACTGGAAATCTCTGTAATGGAAGAGTCACAGGGCACATGGAAGCTTTGATAAACTAAACATCTCTTCATATTTAATTTGCTTTTAATTTAAAGAATACTGTCACATGAAAAATTGCTTACTTTTTAATTTGAGGGACATAGCAATGGCATCAGGTATGGCCTCAACCCTGTACGTGAAAGACAATGAGCATAGCTGGGTAGCACAGTCTACAATGTGTTAAAATTCCCAGATTTCAAGGATGAAAGCTTTCAACTGACTGAGGCCAGGCAGTGAAAGCCTAGAAGCTGATCACTGTTCTCCATTTTCCACATGCAGGATCAAGTTTTCATCATATAGCGTTGCTGTCATCATCCTTGAACTGAAAAAGTCATGGCGTCATAAGCTGTGAGAAACTAGATTGACTTTTTTCTGGCAAAAGAGAAGGTGACCAACTTTTGACAAACTCTGTCTTGAAATCATGTTAAAGAAGTGTCCTGTTTCCTGAAGGGAATGAATTGTATCTGCCAAATGGCACAGGAAGGGAGGGAGAGTCCAATATGGAAGTTATTGCCATGTGAGAAGACAGGTAGGTACCTAGTGGTTAAACAATCTCTCTTTCCTCTGAAATACTTTTATTCTGATTCTTTGCCCTTTGTGGAGCAGGAAACAATGCTGTGGTGGGACACAAGCCAAACCAGTGTTGAAAGCAACAGCTGGCACACATGGGACTAAGGAAAACTCCTGTTTTGAGCCCAGTGACCCCCAAACTTCCAGAGAGAAAACAGCACAAGGGTCAGGAGTGCACTAAGCCCACCTGCTTTAGCAACAACTTGCATTCTCAGACTTACTGGTTCAGAAAACATTTCCATTGACCACAATATTTCCATTTAAGCGTATTATGGAATAAATTTTGTAGTTGCATTTACGGTCTGTTTTTGATTGCTTTGCAATGTTTCACTGAAAACAGCTCCCCCTGCTCCCAAAGCTCCTCCAAAACAGGGCAATTTGATGGCTGTTCAAAATGCTTTTCAGTCAGAAGGAAAAAAACACAGGAAAGAAATCACTGACATCCCTCATTCCTGATTATAGCAGAAATGATAAAGTTTAATCATCTCAAGAAGCACATGGATCTGCCCTGCAGTCAGAGCTGCAGCTTCTCTTCTGTTGCTCTGCTTGTGGAACTGATTAATAAATATTCTGCCGGGCATTTTTAACACCCTTCCTGTTTGCACTGCTGTAAACCACACTCTGTGTTGCAACACTTTCACTATGGAAACACCGTTTGACTCCACCCTTGTCCCAGTGAGAGACAGCTCACTGATGACCTGCTCAGCCAGGCTTACTAGATGTAATATGTAATTTAACACTATAAAAAATATACATTGTATCTACTTTTAAATCATTTACTGATAAAGATATCTTTGTATTTTTATATACTATATTACTTTACTTGTGTATACACCAGTAACATGTATCGCTGGAATCAGCTGAAAAAGGAAAGAGGAAGAGGTCACTGGTGCTGCTCATTTTAATACTGACTGCATCTGTTCGTGCTGCTCTGCATATAAACACATATCCATGCTGTAGATGTGTGTTTGTGTCTGTAAGACTGGACACACATTCCCAGCCTCACAATGCTGTGCCTGTATTCAGCTCACCTCAACATTTAATTTCTCTGGGCCCAGACTTACTGTTTCTCCTCATATCAAAGAATGCTTAAATCCTCAAGTAATCCCACTAAGTTGCTAAAGGCATTCTAATAGAATCACATAGACCGTATTTCCCTTCAAACGGGCAGCACCTTGCAGATCTACTTAAAAACTATGTTTTTGCAACATTCCTTGCACCAGTTGGAGGGGAAAGAGGGTAGATTTAACATTGCCTCCAAAGTAAAACATCTACCTAGACTAAAGTCATATCAATGGCTTTTGTAAGTAATTCTCTACTTTCAACTTCCTTCTTGCAGGTCCTCATTTTAATTTATTTAACAATATTGTTTTAAGCCTGGTGTTAGACAGCAAGAGACATGCTGTTCTGCCCACTAGCCTCAACCTTAGGAGACCCAGATTCCTCCCTTAACAGATTTGGGTGATAGCACACCATGGATTTATCCTACAAACTCTCTGGAGAGTTCATAAGCTGCAGTGTTTCCACCAGCAACAGGCCATGTCCTTCACCAACCAGCCACACCAACCATCCCAAACAGAACTCAGACATGCAGTGCTTGCCCTCAGCCTCCTGACACATGAGAAATGAGATGAGGCACCCTGAGAAGCCTGACACAGCACAGCTGCCAAGGCAAGCTGCAGTCTCTCGCATTAGTGGCAGATGACAGCTCACTTATTTGAACACAGACAAAGAAAAGTCTGCCATGGAGCAGTTCCTGCAGGACTGGAGGGAGGAAACAGCTGTCAACTATTTCTTGGATTACAGGGATAAACATATTTCTAGCAACAGCTTTAGGCCGTGTAACTCTAAAATCCTGAATAGAATTCAAGGTATTCTTATACCAGAAAAGGCATCATATTAGAAGGCTTTATGGTTGCAAGCTTAAATCTTCCCTGAAACAGGAAATGCATCTTCTGGCATTATTACAGAACTCAGAAGGAGCCAAAATAAACAACAGCATCACTTTTTGAGAGAGAATAGAGTAGTCTAGAGGTTTATTGAGTCCTGCTTTATCTGGGAAAGAAACCGGAAGACACTGCCTGCCTTTGTTAAGCCCCTGAATGGATGTCTTAATCCAAATTTCAGCCTCATTGAGCAGGGTACAAATTAACTGTCCAGAGGGAATTATATGAGAAAAAGAAGAAAAATGAACCAACTCCACAGAGGTGAAGACTAAGCCTAGATGGGAAAATAACTTCCTTTGAAGAACTAGCTTTCTCATTCTGGTACTTTGAGGGATTCTACATTGGAAATGTAGAAATGTTTCACAGAACAAAAGAAGCGGTAGCTTAATTTTCTCAACATGGCATTTAATCCTGTGAATAAAAGCCAGAAAAACTTCTCAAAACTGGAAAGTTATGCATGGAAACAGTGCATTGAAGAAAACAGTCTGGATCTAGAGAAAAGACAGACATTATGTAGAAGGATTTGTGTGTTATATTTCCAGCTCTCTAAATGGGAATTCTGTGGCTTTAACCTCAAGGGAAGGAGCACAGGCCATTAACACAAACAAGAAGAAAGAACTAAGCTCAGCCAGTGAGTCATAGCCACTATGCAAACTCTGCCATACATCTGTGTTTTCCCATGCTGCTCCCAATCATTTCCTCACACCCTTGCAAAGGACAGAATGCCAAATATGAGCAGATCAAATTGTATTTTTCCACCGTGGGTTTCTTTTTCAACATAAAAATGTACCCAACTTGGGACTACTTGAAAAGGAACCAAACAGTGTCCCCGGGACTAAAAATCACTAAAATTTCCAGGTCCTTCAGAGCCTCCATCCTGCAGAAATGAGTTTCAGTTTCCTTAGGGCTGTGGGGGAAATTCCAGGGGTAGGATGGAATAAAGAAAGCAAGTGGTCTCTTTTAATACATCCCACCTGCTGTCCCAGCAAGCTGAGGCATGAGGCGTCCCCACTGGAGGAGGCAAGAGCCTGCTGCATTTCTCTCCAACTGAGGGCTCACTACAAGCTGTCAGCCTGACTGAAATTCTGCTCCTGGGGCACCCAAACCAAAGGCTCCCTAGTTACATTTTACATTTACAATCAGAAAATACATGGAGTAAAATAGTCTTCAGAAATGTAATAATGGAAAAGGGCTTAAAGCCTGTTTGCTGACAGAGTGGAAGATATTAGTGGAAGGACATTAGCCACTGACACTTTGGTGTCCTGTCCCCCACTTTTGCCCCCACAAACAGGAACTGCTGTGCAGTGTGCAAGAGACACTTTTCCACTTCCCTCACCACAGCTGGGCTGTGGGCAGACCTCTCTTTGGCTGGGACAAAGTAAGGGTAAAAGTGAATTTCGGGGCATTGACAGTTTCCTTCTCTCCTGCCATGGACACACAAGTACCACTAAAGGCAGCTCCACAGCAGGGACACAGGGAGCAGCCTAGCTGCCAAGTCCTGCCTCCAAAGGGACATAACACACCACCACAACCCCTTACTCCCTCTGTGCCCACATGTCCTTCTTGCTCTTAGGACACATAGGTGACTGCAAACCACAAGCCTGTCCCCAGGGAGCCCTGGATACATTTGAGAAGTAGAGGAAACTCCAGCATTCTTGCAACCAGGTGCTCTGAGCCCAGCGTACTCAAGATAAGGCATTGATCAGGTGCCCGTGAGACAACAAGAGAAGGGAGCTCACCTGATTGGTCATAGGATGCCCATGCTAGGTTTTCTCCACATTTCCCATTAGCAGACTCAGAGCTGTGCTTGAGGACCCTCGTGGTAGCCAGTTCTTCTGCATACCTAGCAAAGGAATCCACACATTGGATCAGGGACCACAGCTGCAATGAGCAGAAAGGAGGAGGAACAGGAGGAAGAGAAGGAGATGCAAGCAAGGAATTTTCCTGGAAGACAATGGATTCAAGTCAAGTTGCCAAGCTGTGAAGCCAGGGATGCTTTAAGCTTACATAGATCTATGAGTTAGGCAAAGAAAAGACACATTTTCCTTGTCTTTCATGAGCACCTGTATGACTGCTGAGAAGGGCCTAGAAGAAATCAAAGGGCAGATCCCCTTGCACCACATTTGGACCAGCACCTGGAAATCCACTGGCCATCCTTAGCCACAGCTGCTGGTGGAAAGGGATGTACCTACAGCAATTGTTACAGGTGTCACCTCCTGGCATTTCCAGGTCCCTCACAGGAGTAAATTAAATATTCTCAGTGAGACTGGAAAAAAAAAAAAATCAGAAGTGGGGATTCAATCAAAGTGAGCGTAAACCCCCTACATTTACAAATTAAAGAAAAAAAGTCAAATGCAAAAAAAGAGCAATGTACCAGGGAACAAGGTAGAAGAGAAGGGGACCACATGGAGACTCTGAGCCAACAACTGTGTAAACCAACACAGCGATAAGCAGCACTGTTTCTATAGAATCTGACATGTGTGCTAGTGTGGGGTGTATTTTATTTTCTTAGAACAATAGGGTTAAGAAGAACATCACAGGTAAAACAACTACTCTATTCAACATTGGAAAGGCTTCAGTACAGAGACAGGAAAAATGGAAAGGCCATTTGTTATTTCTTATAGTGGCAACAGAGAGGTTGTAGATTTAAAATTCAAGTGAGACAAAGCACTTCTTCCACAGTGTGCAGCAGAAGTCATTGCCACAGGACAATGCAGATAACCAAAGCACATGTCAGTTTGAAAAAGAGAAAGGCAAATTCACAGTGTATGGATGTGGGGAGGAATCTTCATCAAATATTAAACAACAGCAACAAATAAATGAGGATACAACTTACTGCTTAGAAAAACCGTCATTCCCAGGATAAATCTGTAATTTTCAGGAGAAGATGATGGGGCAAGGATCATCATATTTGTTTTGTCCTCCTACTCCTTCTCTAATCATGAGTTACTGGCATCTGCCAGAGACATGAATTTTGTCCAGCTGAACATTTTGACCGAAGCTAGTACTTCAGTCATTAGGTTCTAATTTCCTTCTGCCCTAATCCTTCCACCAAAGCAACAAAATAAAAGAGTATTTAGCTACATCCATTAATTTAGAAATAATGAAAACTTGCCTGTTTTCAGTTTGCTAGATCCTGGACTAGAGGACCTTTAGATGCTATCACTACAGTCCTGTAATTTTTCTCAGGATCTCATCATATCCCATGTAAGAGGCAAGACTGGGACAAAATAGACATTGCAGATGCATGAAGCTGCGAGGGATTTGAGACAAGGGGTGATTAATCCACTCCAAATCAGGCAGCTGAAAACATGAGATTTTCATCTGAGATCATCACCCTATGCTTCATTACAGTCAGAGATAAACAGACACCTGCTGAGGCTGACTCATCTCATGTCAAAGCAGGGATACAATAGTCAGTTCACCTGTCACAATAAATGGACCTGAAAATAGTGGGAAACTTACCATTTACAACACAGATAGAGAAGCACAGAAAAGTACCCAGGGATACACCAAATACATACCAACAAAGGTATATATATATAGGATATACCCAAATAAAAGGTGAAGTTCTTTTAACTTAAGAATATGCAAAATCTGTCTTGACAAATATGAGATTTCTTAAAATTCATGTCTTTTATTCAGACCAAGAGATTTCTTGTCCTTGCTAGCAACCAGTTTTACCAGTCTCTGACCACGTATTTTAATTCTTACAAGTTAAGTTACAGACCTCAACCTAAGAGAGGTTTCCTATTTTTCATCACAACAGGGCGGCAGCTGAAACTAAGAGGGCTCTCAGGAATTTCTGAAGGATCTAAAAATACCCAGCAAGGGCAACAGCACACTTAGAGATAAATGTGGAGCAGTGCATATTTGATAGAATGATCTGAACTATTCATACAAGCTGACTTGTTCAAACCGAATGTTGCACTTTTGAGACCCAACAAGTGCTATTGACAAGTCAATGAAATCTCTTCCTCACTGTGAGCATGAAAAACAGAAAGAAAAAAAAAGCCTTAGAAGAACAGAAGGAAAGCCCCAGCAGATTGCAAAGGTTGGTGAATGAGTCACTGGCATTCCATCTCTTAGAGATACTGTATCCAATTATAATGATGTCTCAAGAAAAAAAAAGAAATTAAAAAAAAACAAAACAACCCCCCCCCCCAAAAACAAAAAAAAAACAACAACAAAAAAGTGAAAACACCAAGATTTTTCTTGCTGCCAGAGGTCATGTCCACATGCCACATACATAGTGTACTGTACAGCACAACACCTGGGAGAGATCTAGGAGTCAGAAGCCAGTTCATCTGTGGGACATCTGTGTCCCATCATGCTGGGACAATAAATAAGGTTCTGGAAAGACTACAGCATCTCTGTCTCCCAATCACCCAGCACAGAGAAATCTGTATGGTTACGGTAGAAAGCCTAATGGGAGAAGATCTTAAGTCTAGAGTAGGGATCAAACTGCCCACCATTTAGTATAATTTACCTTCTGAATAGTTTAATCAGCATTTACTCCTTCAGTTATCTCTTTTGTACTGTGAGGATCAGGATGAAAAAAAAACCTGAAGACTTTTTAAATCTGCTTTTTGAAAAAGATTACTGTAAAGGGAAGGGAACTGATCTAGTTATCATAACTACAGTAAAGAGGACAAGAAGTATTGGACTCAAATTTCTGTAAGGAAGAATCATGCCAGAAAGCAGGAAGATGGATTCACTCTATGTTAGACTGAGAAGAAGTTGTGCAGTCTTCAACACTGGAGAAGAGGCAAGATGTTTCCTTCCTGACAGAACAGAGAATATATAATAATTTTGCTTTTGGGGCTAGGGGATATAAAAATTGATCTGAAATTTCTTCCTCCTGATTCCACTGATCTTAGACCAGTCACCACTTCTTATCATGAAAAAGTTATTTTTTCACTATTTCAGCAGGACTGGATATTCTCCTGCAGATGACAATCCATCATGTGACAGAAGTGGTGGTGAAGAATGTTTTAGACAACTGCCCTCTGCAGAGGACACATACCAGTGCAGACAGATGTAGGCCACATCTGAAAAATGCTCCAAGAAAGATTTATACAGTTGTGACCACAGAAGTGTCCATTTGACCAGCTACTGCTATGTGTTGGAGAAAGAGGAGACAGAAGAGTGGAATCCCTCACTTTCTACTCAGTAAATCTTCATTGGGTATCAGCATGTCAAAAGGCAAGTATCTTTGCAGTAAACACAGTCAAACCTAACTGACAAAAGTGTCACAAATCTCATTAGAGAAAAGAAAGGACTGAACTCACTGTTGGGCTCCTCTGTTTAACTTCTTGCAGAGTTTTAATGGGGGGACTCCGTGTTTCTTCCTGTAGTCATTGTGTACTTTCAAGACTTCTTCAGCAAATTGTTTGGAAGCTGAAATCACATTAAAAAAATTGGAAAGGCCTGTCAAATATAGACATTAGTGAAGACAGAAAAAGCACACCCTGTACCTAAGACACCGGTGCAGACTGAACAGAACACAAGAGTACCACTCTCATTACCTGGGAGCAGGATAAAATGAACCACTAATGATTTCCATCCAGAAAAAACTCTAACAGACACTCCCATTGGGAAGGTACAGACTCACCAAAGGTTGAAGAAAACTGTGATCCTTACTGCTTTCCTCAATAGCAAAGTGATTTAAGGTTAGCCAATCACTTCGTCAGTTTAAAACAGAAGTCAATTTGACTGATTTTCATTTTAAGCTATCAGTGCGCTGCATCACCATTCCAATCTCTGAGTAAGCAACAAATAAGTCCTTCAAGGAAATGTATTAAAAATGCAAATTATTGTCCCTCTATGCAAGACCTGTCTGTATTATTCAGGGCACCACCTAAAATGAATGAAGATACTAAAAACGTTTAGATCTCTGCAAGTACTCTGAAACGTGCACCATTCTTCTTATTAATTTTACAGTACAAATTCATAGAAATCTGAAAATGCACCTTTATTTGGCTCAAGACAAATAAATGTTCACAAACAGCAAGTGGTAAGAAAAGAATCGACTACTAGGCATGACTTTTTCCCTCTGTGCTAGAGTGTGTTCAGTAAATAGCTGAGTTGCAAAGGTACTGCAAAGCTTTAAAAGAACTTGTGTTTGTACTCTGGTAAACTTGGGACTTCCAGCAGCACAAGGCAGAGGACAAGCAATCAGTCACAGTGCAATTCACTTTGACAGCAGTTTCATGTTACCTCCTTTTACAACTTTGTTCATTTTTCCCAAGATTCGCAGGGGGAAAAGAAAATCTTTCCATTGGTCACCCTGTGGAATTTGCTGCTTAATGAGGAATTTGGAACCTGAAACAGGGACACTTAGAAAGGTAAAGATAGCATCTTCAAAACAGAAAGACAATTTTCACTTTATCTTGCTGAAGCTTCTGAACAGGGAGAGAGAAATCTTTAAGAATTTAACTCTACTTTTACTGTGACATGGGTTTTTATATTTATTAGTGATTCATCAGCTTCATTTCTGAATATCCCAGTTAGCATGACTACCATCCCTTTCCTTGTAAGACACTTCGGAAACCCAAACAGACCTCACGACCAGAAAGTGTTTCCTGTTATTAACCTTAGCTTTCTCAGCTTCCTCTCACTACTTGATCCTAACAACTAAAATCGATCACTGTCTTCTGTATTAGCATTATTCTCTTCTGCTGTTTGTAATGATGCCCTTTCCCCACAACAGAGCTGTCAGTCTGCACACACTGCTCTCAGAATTTTTCCCTAAGGCGATTACCCAGCTCTCTCTCATGCTTTAAGCTGTTCTTGGAGCTCTCTCCAGTTTCCTCAACAGCGCTGGGATAATACAGCAGCCTAAAATAATTTCAGTATCCAATGCACATAAGAAAGGCGTTACAGTTTCATGCAGTACCTTAAATCTTTTGAATGCAGTCTGAAGTTGGGTTGACTCTTTCCTGACCAAAGTGTCATTGTGGACATATATCTGATATATTCTCCATAACATGCTTTCAGGGTCACTTTTTTGATATCAGTTTGTTGGTATAACACAGCAGCCCTGTTGAGCAAGGTGACATTTTCCCACCACCTTCCTCCTCTTCAGTTGTCCCTCAATTTTGTGCATCACAAATTACACATCATCATAAAACCAGGCATCTCCATTCTGGTATTCAAGCACACAAATTCCTTTCCTGCTGATGAACTTGTCCCATCACTCTTGTTATCATTGCTCACAGCTCACTGATTCTACCAGACCAGAGTCCTAAACCTCTCATCTGCTGCATTATAGAGGTAGCCAATTTCTACAGCATCTATCACAAGTCACTGAGGAAAGCAAGCCTACAGCCAATTCACCACCTTCCCTGATGCCGGGGTCCAAGTTTCCAGCAAGGAAATACTAAGACAGCCTAAAAATTAAAGACACTGAAAAACACAGCTTTCAAAGTTGCATCACATACTCCAGGCTACCTGCTTGAGACTGTGCTAAACTTGTGGCTGTTATCATCTGGGCTTAATATCTCACCCACTCAGCAATGAATAGTAGGTAAACAATCTGGCATGCAAGTATGGAAGTTTGTATTCAAATTGTTTGTTCTCAATGACAACATCAAATTGACATTCTAATTAAAAATTATAATTAAAAACTTAAGTCAACTTAAATACAGATTTTGAGAGTGCTCAAACCATACATTAACAGAAATACTGCATAATGTAGCTCTGTACTAACTTTCTGACTTGCAAAGAAAAACAAATCATGGACAAAACTGAGTTGCTTCTAGCTACAGCAGGCACTGCTATGCTGTCCCTGGAGAACCCCCGTCCTCCCCTTCCCTCAAAGGTGGCTGCTATAGAAAGGCTTATCTGTTGTGACTCAAGCTCATGTGCTAACCAGCTCCCTCTGTACAGCTTCTCCCGTGCCTGATGATGTGTGGAGAGGGACGCCCAAGTGCCAGATATATTTCAGATATGTTTCAGAATGCATGTTAAGTTTTTCCATTTTACCACTGTTCCATACACTGAGAAGCCAGACATTAAAAGTGAGAGTTAATGGGAGTTTCAGGCTCCCACCCAAATGGGAACAGCTTCCCAAACAGCTGTGGAAACGTACTTCTTTCCTTTCATGTAAGCTGCCTAAGCTGCTAGAAAAAAATATTTTCTACTGCCAGGAAATTAAGTTTGGTCATGAATCATTACACAGCTTAATAAGTAAAACAACTAAAGGTATTAGATACAGTTGCTTGCTCCTCATCATTCAATTATTTAATGCTATTTTATGTTCTTCTGGAACATTGGATAAGATAATGGCAGCATGTGACAATGAATTTCTAGGCTATGATGTGGTAGAGAGCACACCTTACAGTTGTTATGCTCTTGGACTTCCAGTTTCATTTCCAACTTTGTGTGACTAGAGAAAAATAAGCAGAAAAATCTAGGTTGCCTTTTCCCATCACATTTGTTTTTCAGAGCATTCTATTTCTCTATTCTTACTGTCTCTAAACAATGCCAGTCTACTTAGTCTTCCTTGAGTGAAGAGCTCTTCACGCCTGAATCCACACTGCCTCTTCTTAGAGCCGTTTTCTCCTGCCATTTCTGCCTTAGTTTGGACATCAAAACAGAGGTGAGTTATCTGAACTTGTGTTCCACAACACGAGCTGCCCTGCTTCACCTCTGCAGCTGCCAGCTGCACCTCCTCCACTGGTCTTGTGGAGCTGCGAGATGGTAACAGTGAATTGTTCCACAAAGCACCAAATCCCTACACAACAGAAACGCTGCGGGCAGCCCACAGTGGTGCTGTTACCTCAGCACCCAGGACATGAAACATTACAGCAGGCACACACACGACTTAGCAAAACAGGCATACATTTCTATGCTTAAGTATCCACACCCGTGACTCAAAAACAAGCCCAATCTCTAGAGGTATCATTTATTCTCGGTGCTTTTTGTGCTATTGTTTATGGATTAATCTTCCCTGGTAGTGTTTTGCTTTCCATAAATAATAAGTATTTCTATTTAGCCTTCAAATAATTAATATATAATGCTATCAACAAGAGAGAGTTGGGACTGTTCAGTCTGGAGAAGACAAAGCTTTGGGGAGCCCTTATTGTGGTGTCTGCTTAAAGAGAGCTTATAAGAAAGACAAAGAGACAACTTATTAGGGCCTGTAGTGATAGGACAAGGGGTAATAGGTTTAAAATAAGAGAAAGTAGATTCAGGCTAGATGAAAGGAAGAATTTTTTTATGATGAGGGTGGTGAAACACTGGCACAGGCTGCCCAGAGAGGTGGTGAATAACCCATCCCTGGAGACATTCAAGGTCAGGTTGGTTAGGGCTCTGAGCAACCTAATGTAGTTGAAGATACACCTGCTCTGGAGGTTTTAGAGGACCTTCAACAGTCTCTTCCAACCCAAATTGCCCTATGTTACTATGAAAAAAACCTCATTCAGAATAGTACACAGAAGAGTACCATTATATCTGCTCAATCTCTCTTTGAACCATGACAGAGCCCTCAAACTCTTCAGCCAATGTGTGCATTAGAGGTAAATTGAGATAATGACCCCACCTTTCAATCTTTACTCCAAAATAAATAACTAGAAATGTGCTCATATAATAACAGGACACTGCATGTTACTTCCATGTTACTCTTTTGGGTCCAAAATATGGGCAGAAAGAAACTGTCCTTCTTCCAGCCAGGACAGGATGTAATTTCTGCAATAGCCAGGAGGGAAAATAGCTAGGACTTAGACTTTATTCTATACCACCTCACATCATTTTCCAGGAATGGGGGAAGGTGTCTCTTCCATGTCAAGGTAGTGTGGCATGATCAGGTATTGTAGGATCAGGGTGGTGGTGAGCATTTGCATATGAATCACTCACCTGTTTTGTACATTTTTCTATTAATATTGTTGCTGTTACTCTTTGTTTTCTTCCTGTTTCCAGTAAATTGTTTCTCATTGCTGTTTCCAGTAAATTGCTCTTATCTCAACACGTCTTTACTTTTTGTTTCTCCAGTTCTCCTCTCCAGCCACCCATGGGGAGGGAGAGAGGTGAGTGAGAGTGCACTGCGTCATTTGGGGTGGTTTCAGTGGGAACACCAAACTGGGCAATACCATTCCTAAACCACAACAGAAGCCAAGTGCCAAAATACACAGAGAAGACATGTGCAAAGTAGATAGAAAACACATAAAAGGCAATCAAGTAGCTGTTCAAACACTGAGTTTAAAGTTCTGCTTTAAAACTGAAATCCCTTCAGTCTCCCTTGATTCTGCAACCCTGAAAGCAGAAGTGGGTGGTGGAATAAGAATGCAGTAAATAGAGCTTTTAGTATGCCCAACAGGTTTGTGGGAAAAATTAATTAGAATCTTTAAGGAACGGTAAAGTAATTACATCAAAAAGTCCTTTTTTACTGTCCCAGGTAACAGATACTTCTATTGTGACAAACTTTTCAAAGTGTATTTACTGACTGGAAATAAAATTCTTGACTAAAAGACACCCCAGCTTCTAAAGACCACATTTGCATCTATATTCTTCTAAGAGAACTGACATTTATTATTAATCTTTATCCACCCTTGAAATGTAACTCTCTGGAAACCATCCCTAGCTGAACCTTTCACAGTCTGAGAATAGCATTCCTTCTACGGAGAAGTGATGGATGTCTAACTGATATGAGAAATGTTAGGAAGACAGTTATGTTCTACTGTACTTTGACTCAGCACTTTGGTTTGAAGCCACAAATGCTTCAGGGTGGTCTCATGCTGGCTGGTGCCTGCAGCAACACAGGGAGTGAATGTTCTACCCTTCTTTCTCCATGTGTCTAACTGCACTTTCTTGCCCCCCATTTGGGACTGCAACATCTTCCAAGACTGGCCCTTAACACTATATGTCATTTGGGAAAATGGATCTGACACTCCAATTCATTAATCATTTCCAGCCATAAAAGCTGATCTCCCTCAGTGTTAAACTTCCTTCTTCTCAAAAAACCTGGCTGATTGCTTGGAAATATACGAAGAAATGAAAGCATGAAACACCCTGGAGCAAAGGAAAGATAAAATCATGCTATGTTTAGAAAGTATTGTATCCTGGGTGGGGTTTCCTTGTCGACTTTTACACAATCAAGTATTCAATAAAGGGGCAAGGTCTCCATCCTATACAATAGGCATTTATGAGAGATATCATAATCGCTGGTACATGATTTCCCTTCCAAACTGAATTATCCTATAACCTTACTAATAGTTAGAAGAGAAAGTATTGCTTATGGAAGTGAAGGGAATTGGGAGTTATAATTAGATACTAGTTTGAATGGGAGTAGTTTCCTGGAACGTTCTTATGTTTGCCGCTCAAAATAGCTTTCCCTCCAGCTCAGGAGATCCTTCTTAAGAGAGGAGTTTCTGTGACATTTCTCAGCATCCAGTTGTGCCTGAACTTTACTCACACACCTGCTTAACACTGGGGTGAGCTTCAGGACAACAGCAAGATCTCTGAGTTAACTGGATCTGATGGGCAAGGACCCCACTTGTTTTAATATCTGGGCTTGTTCTACAGCAAACTGGCAACCTAATAACCTTGCATTACCTGTGCCACATGATGTAACACACCCTTTTTCCCCATACCCTGTTTGGGGCGTGTGGCCTGAGAATATGAAGCTGCCAATGCAATAATGTTTTGAGGACATTAGTCATGTCACTATTTGATTGCAAATCCTATTCTTGCCATAATAGACAGAGCTGATTACTTCCTCACTTAAGGCCTTTTATAAACAGTAAGGCAATTGACTGCCCTGATTAAAAAGGTAAACTGGAGGCTGCACAGCTCTGAGAGGTAGCAGAGCCTTCCCTGATACAGGCATTTAAGAAACAAGCAGCACTAAGCAGCCGTCTTGAGCTCTTGAGCACTGACAAAAGAAAGTTTCACTTTCACTAGAGGCAAAGGTGTGAGGAGAAGTCCTTGGCTTTTAGCCCCTGTCTCCTCCAAGCTGACCAACAAATCAGAACAAGAAGCAGTGACTTCCATGGAGTGTTCATCTTACAAAAGGTTGGAACTGATTGCTCATCATCTCCAGAGCAGCCACTCCTGGCCTTGCATGAACGATGAAAAGTGTTGTTTTTATTACTATTCTGCCAGGAAGGATACCTGAATACTGTAATCATGCATTATCTCCACAGAGACAGCCTTTGTAGGCAGCTAATGTGTATACTGTTGTCCCTTTTAAAAATATTAAGGAGACTCTCCCATCAGAAAGACCTTCTACTCTTAAATCTACTTGCCTCAGAATTCCTAGGGCACATGCACTTCCAAATACAAAGCCACAAGTGACCTGCATGTGTTAGAACCACACTATGCAGGAGAAGTAATTCATGCAATCTTCTCCATCTCTTCTATCCCCAACACTGCATCTGCTTGGAGTTTATAATTACAGAAATTTATTGAAGAAAATAAGGCACAACTACCTTCATTAATGAGTAACAACAGAAATCAGTTATTTTGAGTAATTGAAATGGAATAATTTTTTTTTTGCCACCTATTCATATTTTGGATGCTGCATGTTCTTATGCTCCTGTCTCCTGGGATATGCTCCTTCATTTTACACCTCTACTATTCATGTTCTATCATGGTTTGGGGTAGGCATACTTGAACTAGCTTTAATCTCATCAGCTGCAATATCCTCCCACCTTGCTTTTCTGCCAAGGACATCCAAGATAGCTCAAAGTATGTTTACTTATGCACCTCCCCGAGGCATGGAAATATGACCGTGCACATTCCTTATGATCACTGATGTGTGTGAACTCACCTATCCAGTAGCCAAAGTCAGGCAGGGAGGCACAGAAATTTTTCTTTACTCACATTTACTATCAATTACATCAGCTCTTTTTCAGCCCTCTGCTCAACAGGTTAAAGTCCAGTTGTCATAACTCAAAAATTTTAAGAAAATGTATTTATTTCATAAAATAATAGAATAATAGAATGGTTAGGGTTGTAAGGGACCTTTGAAGGTCATCTAGTCCAATCCTCCTGCAATGAGCAGGGATACCTTACACTACACCAGGTTGCTCAGAGCCCCATCCAACCTGACCTTGAAAATTTCCAGGGATACATTAAATTATGTTTACAGTGGCCTAAACAGGCCCATATTTTCTTCCTAAACTACACCCCAGACTCCTACCACCTCCTCACACCTACTTGCACAAGAGCCAGCTCTGCACAAGGGAGATTGGACACCCACACAGCCTCACCTCATCCCCCTCTGCAGAGCCACCCAGCCCAGCTCTGGGTGCTGTTCACCTTCACAGACTGGGCAGAACTTGCCTTCATCTGCCTCTGAAAACACAACAGAGATATGCTCCAACTTATTTTCCAGAGAACAGCACAGCCTCTGCAGAAAGAGAGATCTGACATAACCTTCTGGCCTGTTGAGATAAATAATAAACAACGAAACAGTTATAATCAAACTACTTGCTTTCTCATACTTTTTGTTCCTGCACATACAGCAGCAACAGAAGCAAACTGAAACGCAGGCAGGATAGATACTACCAACTGTACTGATGGAAAATGCAGGGTTTGAATGTTTCCAGTAATAAAAGCTCTCTTCACGCTAATGTACAATGCAATAGCATGGGAAACCTTGGTAGGCATCTCAGTTACTACAGACCATCACATCTTATTCTTCCTGAGCCCTTCCCACTTGTTTTGGTATTTATCTGCCTTGAACATGAGGGGCTAAGGATATAATCTAACAGTTGACAGGAGCAACCACTGTTGCATGGGGTGGCTGCTGCATTCTCCTCTTCTCCCCCACCAAAACCCTGGTGGTTCATTAGACAGGTAAAAATTCGGCCCAAAATGGCCAAAGCCTGGACATTCCTGGAAGACTTTTCTTAATCTGCTATTTATTGAACTTGAACCCAGCAATCAATGTTTTCTGCATACAAAAACCGGAGGTCTGGGGCTATGAATTGAATTAACTTTGTTTCTGAAAGGTCATTTTCCCACCACACCTCCAGTTCACTTCTGATGTAAAGAAAAAGAAAGCAACTTGTGTTGTCAAGTTCTGTAAATGTCCATATGTTACCAAATGCAAAAGCTCAGTTTCTAGCAGTTCAGAACAATCCATCTTCCCTATCCCCACAGGTCCTGTAAAACCAGCCAGAACAACTCTTTGTCATTTTGGCAGCTTGAGAGTATCTCAGTTCTCAGAAAGCATTCTCTAGTATGCCTATTCTTTTGAAATGACCTGCCACGGCTGTTTCTTACCAGGATGCTGAAGTACAAGTCAGTACTTCAGCTGAAGATGTAGCTCGCCCTGCAGAAAACACAACACTCCTTTTTATTGTACTCTGAAGATGCATCTTAAGAGTTAAAAACCAGCACATGCTTCTAAATGAGATTAAAACCAGCATGGAAAACTGCACTGAGTCTGGTTCCTGTCTCTTTTCCTTTTGTCAAAACCCTTTCTCAGCCCCTCGGTTTTTTTGGTACTGACTCAACATGCAGAGCAGTGGGTAATTCCCAGCCCTTTCTCTGGAGTCCCACCCACATTTGCAGAAGGGGAAAATCTAAAGGAAAAACAGCAGAAAAACAAAACCAAACTATAAAAAGAAAACCAGACTCTGTAAAATGATAGCAGTATTTACTGAGCCTGACCTTGACTTTCACACTGTCTACACCCACTTGCCAGAATAAGGTCTATTCCTCCGTAGGGAGCAAGCAGGGCAAGTTCCCTTCCCCCACGAGGTTGAACCTGGGGGGAAGTGGAAGAAATTAGACTATTAGCAGCCCTTCCCTACCACCACCCCAGCCTTTTCAGAGACCCCCACTGCTCAGCAGAAACCCACTTGCCCCAGAGCGGAGCTTGCAGCCAGCTGCTTTCCCGGGCACCGCCTGCAGCTGCTGGCAGGGATGGATATCCCCTGTGGGGCGGGGGCTGCCCGCAGGACCCCGGCACAGCTGCAGCGGGGTCAGAGCCCTGCCAGCACGGCAATCTGAGCAACCGCCAGCTCACCACCCCCTCCTTTCCTGCAGAAATACTCGTCCCTGTCCTTTTGGTTAGGGCTCTCTGGGATCTGTGGGGAGGGCTGCCTGCAGCTACTAAACCACTAATCCAAATGATGGCTGGAAAGCCAAGACCTGGGAAAGGGCAGAGGGGATCTCCGTGTTTGGCTTAAGTATTTGCAGGAGCTATGGCCACGGGAGGCACTTTTCTAACCCTGAAAGGAAGTTTCAGCCTGAATTTTGTTTCACCAGCCTGCAGCTTCCAAGGAAGAAAGCTGAGTCAGAGGTGCCGATGCTTTCGACACTCAGCTCTATCCAGTGAAACAAAGCAACGCTATGGTCTCTAGCTCTGACACTTGGAATGAACATTGCTTCAAATATAATCTAACCACCAGTAATACAACATTATTGGAGGGTTTTTATCGAAAAACTGAGATTTCTAATAGCAGGTTTTATTTATGTGGGGATAATTAGACCTCAAGACAGATTTACCAAAACCAAAAAGGTTTTGGTGAGCAGTCGCCCCACCTGTCATGAATTACCACATCCTTAAATTAAACCTTCTGGTAATCTCTGCCCTAATCTTTCTGACCCAGGAGAGGAGCAAGGGATCTGTTTTGAGGTCAGACAGATTGAAACCTGTTACATGTTCATATACCCTAGTACAGAGAAATTTGTCTGCATCACACCTTAAGAGTACTAGAGCAGGAACACGAGGTATTTCACACAAAACACAGAGAAAGCAATACTCTGTAAAACATATGCTCTCCCCATTCAAAGGGAAACCACACTGGATGATCTCAGACAGGAATTTGAAGACTTCAGTGTACTAGCAAGGGCAGATGGGATTTGGTCAATAAACCAACTGTCAGGACAGGATCTCAGTTTTATGATTCATCTAAAAATATTGCCCACAGCTCACAAACAGTAACCTGGACCCAGTTTAACATTGATTTGAAAAGCATGACACAAGTGACAAAACACTTTTAACATGTACCTAAATCTCAAGCTCTACTTGTATAACCACACAGGGATGCAAATGTTACCCAAGCCTTGGCAAAGGGAGTTTCTGGTCTGTCATTGTTCCTAAGTTTGTAAAAATCAACTAATGCACAGCAATAAATGTGCAAGAAAAAAACACAGACAGTAATCGCCTTATGATTGTTTTAGCAATTTGCATATATTAAAACAAAAGGAGATTTTTATTCCTTTGGGGATTGGGAGGTGCACAGTGGAGTATCTCTACTGCTTTTGCCCAATGTGCTTTGCTAATATAATGTACAGGCACGTCACATATTTGGTATTTGTACTTTTTATGCTGTTAGCATGGGAAGTGCTGAACTTGATACTTCACAGCAACTACATTTATTTAAATTGTTACAAGGTTATTTATCCCAATCCAGCTGCCAGGATATGAGGCCAAACCCACCCACTGACAGCTGGACTTTGCCAAAAAAAAGCAGGTGGTTTGTCTGGACTGGGTGTCATACCAGTAAGTCCTTTACAGTCACATTTGCAGACAGCTCTGGTTCTCACCTAGCAAACTGACTTTTAAAAATAAAGAAAAAGGAAAAAATCCCAATACACCCATGCTGAGGCCCTTTAAAGTGTTACTCACACATAGAGATTCCTTAAGTTTCTCTGAAGAGGCCTGTAGTTTTGAGTTAATCAAGTACTAGGTATTGCCCAGCATGTCCCCATGTGTGCTGTTTACACACAGGACAGACAGACAACATGCCACCAGGTTCTGGTTTGTCACAGAAACAATGCCCTAAGCACAAGAACAAAAAATCCCACCCAGTTTCCCAGCTGTTCCAGAAATTCAGGACACATTTTCACTCATGGCTTTAACAGGACAAAGGTGGAGAAAACCCGGGTCACTGAGCACTCCCTGCTTAAGGTCTCTGGCTGTTTGGCAGCTTTGGAGGAGTCTCTCCCAGCCCAAACTGAACAAGGCACACAGACAGCTAGCAGCAGTGGGGAACAAACCAACAGCACAGGCAGCAGCAGCAGCAAGCCGGAAAGGCTTGAAGAATATTTGCACAGCTGGGGAGAGTCTTAGGAGCTGAGCAAGGCTGTCCTCAGCTAAATGGTAACCAAATCTTACACCTAAATCCTTCCGACAGGAAGGGTGACAAAGCTTACCCCCCTCGAAGCATCCTGCTTCTTATCTGCAAGGCTGATAAGCAAGACACAAAGTATAAAGCTACAGGGTTCATAGTAATTGTTTACAGCAAAGCAAAAGTACTTTAAGTTACAAAATACAAACTGTATATGAAATACAACTACCTCTACACCGTGCAGGCTGAGGAGGGGGGTCGCTTTTCTTTTTTTTCAATCCAACCCTTTGTCAGAGAGAAAGCTCCTCCCAGGCTGTACCATGCACAAATGAAAGCAGCTTTTTCCGAGGAGAGCCACCGAACGCTTTAGCAACGCTTTCCAAGCACAAAACCAGGCACGGACTTTGTGCGAACACACAGCCAACTGCACGAAGGCATTTGCTCACCTGATTTCCCCATGACCAAGTGGGTTTCTTTTTCTTTTTCTTTTTCTTTTTTTTTTTTTTTTTTTTTTTTTGTTTGTTGTTTGTTTTTTTTTTTTTTTTTTTTTTTTTTTTTTTTTTTTTTTTTTTTTTTTTTTTTTTAATTTCACCTGCGTCCTCCTCTCTTGACTGAGTTTTGCCGCTAAGTGCCGGGATGAAGTGTTCGCAGTTTCAGCTCAACTTCTTCATTCGCCTGCGACCGCTGCTGGAAAAAAAAACTCAGCGGCACGAACCCGCTACCGCCCCTTCTTGAGCGCTGGGATAAGCCTGCCCATGCCTTTATAAGGCATAAGGACACTGCTCTTTTTTCATGAAAAGATCTTGGTTAGGGTCAGGAGCTATTTATCGTCCGCAGTAACCAAGCAGCTCCAAAACACCATATGTTTTCACATACCATTTTAGCTTAGTAATCGCATCTGTCTTCTGATAAGAGTAGGTTGTGAGAAGAAATTCTGCTGACAAATAGTTCTGCTGCCACAGTGGGCATAGCCCATGGGGCTAATTCATTCAGCTAAATGCTGTTGAAGTTTTACCCACTTGCTGTACTTAGAGTTGAAACAGAAAAGTGATAAAGCACTTTGAAGTATAACTACATTTTTATGTCTAAAATGAATCACTTCCTGCACTGTTGCAACATAGTCTGTAGAAGGTATTAGTAAAATAAGATTTTGCAGGTTAGAGGGGAACCGTGCTGATGGTGTCTTTCTGTGAAAAGTGTTGGATGTGAGTATGTCTCATTTTGTCTGTGTAAGCATGCTGTGCCACTCTTATCTTCACATTACATCGAAATGCCTTAAGCTAACCTGGCAAATATTAACTACTTTAACTACAGCGAACATGATGCTTTGATTTAACTTCATAAGTGCTGCATATCTACAAACAATAATTCAGTTACGTGTTTCCAACTTTCATCTTCCCATCATCATGAAAAATCATCTGAGGTTAATGCCTCCCAATTCTTTACCATGCCTTTCAATATTTCAAGGTTCTCCTTGGTTTTGTACCAAGTCTGCTGGCTCAGCAGGTTTTAATTATCCTTTGTCCACCTCCTTAGGCTAGGCTCCACGAAAAGAAAAGAAAAATAATAATAATAAAAAAAGATGCAAGGGTTGGGTTTTTTTGTTCTTAAGAAAGTAGGACCAGCAGGTGGGGAAAGACAACAACCCTTCACCAACACACTGCTCCTCCTGTGGTGTTTCACTGACAGGGCTGAAACACAGGTTGAGGGAGTGTCACTGACAGCAGATGGGTTCACTGAGAAGAGGCATGAGGGCAACTGATCACCACCCAGAGGCAGAAACCACAGGGTGTGAGACCACATTCATCTTCACAGCTGCCTGACATTTTCTTTTGTGGGCAGCAAGGCAGGCAGCAGAGCAGAAGGAAGTCAGAGAAGGTGCAGAAGGAAATCTCATCGCAGTCTCTCTGCTGCAAGTAGCAGTAATTGGCTGAGGGGCAGGGTGGAGACCTGGAGTTGGTACTATCAGAGCCCTATCAGGAAAAAGCTGCTGTTTTTACTTGCTTGCTGGAGTGAACAACCCATGGACCAGGTGAGTGAACCAGATCCCTAGTCTCTGAAAATACCCTGCTGAACTTGAAATACTGGGCTGTACTACTCCTAGGACATACATCAATGCTCAGCAATAGCCAGTGCCACCCTATGGCCGTGACAAGGAGTAAAAGGGATTTTATGTTTGTATAGTTGGTATTTGAAATGCTCATTTATATTATCATACTTGATTGTTATATTTTATACTGTTTTTGCTTTAGATCTTCATAATATTCAGCTGAGTTATAAAGCAACATGCCTTTGGGACCTGGACTGCTACTAGGAAACCACATCAAGCATCTTCAAAAGTGACCAGATACACCTGCATGCCATTGACACAACATCCTGAGAAATCACAACTTGGAAAAGAGGGTTTCTCTGATCTGACAAATATCCAGTGATTCATACAGGGGGAAAAATGATGCTTTTTTCTGATCAGAAGAGGAAATCAAAATTACTGCTCAGGTCTCAAATGGGAAAGTATCAGTGCAAAGTAAATGCAATGACTCATCAAAGGCAGGAAAGCAGGGTAAACTGAGACATACAAAAACAAAAAGGAAGGAGGGAGCTAGGTTTTTTTAGCATTTTAACTGCTGAAAGTTCCACACTAAATAATACTACTGAAGAATATTATCAGATGGAAATATAGAGGAGATATGTACACTAATAATTAAGAATGAGCAATTATGAAAATAATTAAGAATAAGCCTTTGAAAATAATAAGAGTGATTAAATAAAAGCCATTGCTAGTGAAATTTTCAAGCTGGAAGCCATTAATATCCTTTCACCAGTTTCAGGCAGTATCAAACAAATGTAAATGGTAACAAACAGGATTATCCTTTTGCTTTATCATGTATCAAAGCATCTCCAAATGCATGTTTGTTTAATTGCTGCATGATTCCTTTCCACAGAGAAAATATTAGGATGGCATTGGTATTATCTAATAGTAGACATTGGAAACTACATTACAGATGCAGAAATGCCCTGTGCAGCCAGAGGAGTTCAGTATTTTGTCTCCTATGGCAACGCCTACTAAATGTTTCTGGAAAAGGAGCAAAAAAAGGTACAGTGTGGACTGACTAATTTTTACTTGTTTCATCTTCCTGTTAAAAGGAAAGCAGAACAGAAACAGCTGGCTCAGAAAAGTAACACTTACCTAGTAAAGACTGGTGTAATAAATATTCTTTCTGGAAATAGGCTATAGAGCACATGAGAAGGAAAAATAGAACTTGAAAGGAAGTTCATTAATCATTACAATCAGGGAGTTAGTGATAACTCATCTGCAGTAGATGCTATTTCATCTGCATCCTAAAAGTCTATGACTAAAATTTTGGAGTCCAACTGACTCTGGGTCATTCAGATGACAAAGCATTCCTCCTCCTATCCTATCTATCCTTTTGTCCTAACAAAGCAAAACCATTTCACATGCCCACATCAGCCACTTCTCTTTACCTTGAGAAGTGATGTGGGCACTTCTCAAAAAAAGAAGAAGAAAAAAAGAGAAGTCTCTTTACCTTGAGACCTTGATGTGACTGACCCTAATGCACACAGTCTCGTAACATCCTCCGGTGCCACCAGACACTTCCCTTCTTTGCTTTCCTGTCTCTTCTGGAAGCTTCCTGCACCTCCCTTTCTTTCTCCTGTGCTCCAGCCTGCCTGATGTGGCCTGCTGCTTGCATTGTGGCCAGCCTTGGGTAGCCACAGGCACTCCTGCAGTGCCCCACAGGTTGCCCAGGGCTGTGGACCTGGCAAGGCCTGGTGGAAGTGGCAGTGTGGCTTTTTGGGCCCAGCTGGGATTGTGCTGCTGCTACTGCTGCTGCCTGCTGTCTCATCCAGCTTGGTCTTCACAGCCACGTGCCCACAGCCTTTGATATCCCTTCAGGACCCTCCACCAGCCAGCCATATATGGTAAATCTGTAGAAACTCAGGACTAAACAGATGTCTTTTTGACAGAGCAAGAAGCCCCAGGCAGATCCCAGGTTACCTGTTGTCTTCCCAGGGGTCTGCCTCTACACAGCAAAATACCCCCTTCCATCTGGCAAGGGCACCCCCCTAAGCAGGGCTCCCCAGCAGCTGTGTCTCTGTTGCAAGGGCCCTGGTAGCAACATGGATTTCAGCCTGCAGATTTCTGTTCCAGCAGCAGTGCAAGTGAGGAAGTAAAAGCCAGCCAACTGCTGCCTGTGCAGATCCCCAACTGCTTGCAGGCAGGTTCAGACACATTTAAGAAAGCCTGAGATGAACATTTTCACATGTGCACCCTCTGATGGGCCCAGTTGATGCAAATGCCTGTCATCATCAATATTTTAAATCATTAATTCATTCCATCAGTTGGCATATATCAGGTTCAATTAGGTGTCCACGCAGACTGGGACAGACATATGACAACACTGTCACACACAGGCCCTGCCAGGGAGGTGTGGATGCATCCTATTCTTCTTTTAAATACAACACTGAACGGTTTCTCGACAAGTCAAACCATACAGACAAAATGTTCGTGAGCAATTCTAAATTTAAATCTGTTTTCCCCAGACACCCTTAAAAAGCGATACTAAGGACCAACAGTACTTATATAACTATAAAAACATCACACAGGAATAATATCATGCATGGTTACAAGAACCATGAGTAAAATTATGCACAAAGCTTTATCAGGGAACAAGAAAGCTGCTTGCTTTTAAAATGCAAAACAAAAATGGGGCAAAAAATGATGGTAGAATATTTGAGAAGATTCCTCCTCTTACAGTTTCACCAGGCTTTGCTTCTGGGCTCTATATTGGTATTACCATTTCAACTGTGAATTAAGCCAGGTTGTGTAGCAGATCACAAAAAGTCAACTTTAACACAGTTGAAGATGTTAACTTTTCTTGCAAGACAAGATACTACTTTTTGGTTTGACCATAATGCTCAGTTGCTGAAGAAAATGAAAAGAACTCAGCTGAAAAGAGGAAGAGTGCAAAAGTAAAGCTATACCTCTTTTCTCAGCATTGTGATGTTATCAGATGGCCACATCCACAAAACCCTCACACAGAAAACAGCAGACTGTGATTGCAGAATAGTCATTGACTTCAACTTCTTCCTACACACTGCAAGATAAAACTAGCGCGTGATTAATCATCATCGCAGAATTACAGAACGCTTTGGGTTGGAAGGGACCTTAAAGATCATCTAGTTCAAATCCCCCTGCCTGGAACCAACAACAGTCTCAAGGACTGGGTTCCAAGCAAAGGTTTGGGGAGCAAAATCTATGAGTATTGTTGTCCAAAGGAGTGTGGCACAAGCACTGCTATTCTCTCGAGAGGCTCAGCTGACATTCTTCAGGGTCAACTAAATGTCTGAGAGTAAAAGTACACAAATCTCACCAGGGCAGGGCAGTGAAATTCCTGCTTTAGACTTGGGATGTTCCTCAACATGGCTCAAACTACAGGGGTTCTCGCTTCACAAAAGAATCAGAGTAAAACTCTCAGCATTGCTGCTTTCAACTAGCTCAAAGCAGGAGCCTCCATAGGAAATGTCACTTCCCACCTGTCCAGATGCTCAGAGTGCTTTCGTCCGACCCTACCAGGGAGAAAAGGGGCTCTGTAAGAGGCAGCTCAGGCTCAGGACACAGAGGAGTTAAGGGAAAGAGGGGGAGAAGAAGGTACCCTGGACAGACTTGTGACACAGAGAAGGATTTGAGAGCACTGAAAAGAGTAATTTCCTTAAAGTGTTACCTCTCTCCTCCAAGGCTGCAGTGGGCTGAACAAGATCTGGAGCATGCTTCATGGGCTCCTTGCTTCAGCACAGTACCTCAGGTTGAGTTTAAACGCCATTTTACCAGGACCACTGGTCTGTAGTTATGATAAGAAAACTTAAATGACAGCCCAGATGAGCACAATGGGGTCAGACAACTAGGCCAGTTGCTGACCTCCAGTAGTGGTGTATCCACATAAACACAGTGACCAATACAGCACCTGTATTTCGCCTTCTTGTGCATTGCCCCACAATCTACTACTTTTTATATCAGATCCACACAACCTTTGTTTTAGCAAAACCTCATCCTACTGATTGGAAGTAGCTCCTGCTTAACAGCCACAAATTTAGCTGTTGCATTAAAATATCCTTGTACATGAACCACATCATGAGTCAGAAAGTAAATTTGAGCAGTTACTCATGAATGAGATCACACAGCTCTGATAGGTACTCGAAACCATCAGTTTAAACATTCAGAAGAAGACAAGAAAGCACATCTGATATTGGGAAATAAGTAGAGAAGAAATAAGAAAAAGGCAGGTTGTGGTACTGTTTAAACCTCTTATTAGCTTCTTCCTTAAGTTACATGGGTAGTCCTAGTTTTCTGATTTCTAATAAGGTACAGTAGAAGTGGAAAAGGATCAGAGAAAGGCAGCAAGGTCATGTAAGCTTCATACAGAAAATAACAGGAGACCTGTTAAGCAACCTGTTCTAGAGGAAAGTATGGTGGGGGGTGGAAACAGATGATCTTTAAGGTCCTTTCAAATCCAGGCCACTCTACGATTCTTCAGCCAATGGAAGAGATCATGGAAAAGGAAATTACAGACATTACTACAAGACAACGAGCAACACAGATGGCTCATGACTGCTCATTGTGTCCTCCAATAAATGAATTTGAGGATATTAAAAGAAGCTTGTGGGAACACAGTTCAAAAATATGGACGTGGGATGCAATAGAGAAAGTGCTTTTGCAAGGAGACTTTATTTTTGTGCACACTGCCTCTTGTCCTACCAGCAGGTACTGCTGAGAAGTGCTTGTCTCCCTTTCCTCCACTCTCTCCCTTTAGGTATTAATACAGATTGGTGACATCAACCATAAGTCTTCTTCTGGATGAACCATCTCAGTTCTCTCAGATATTCCTCACAGGAGATGTTCCAGTCCCTTAATTGTCTTTGTGGGCCTGAACTGAGTTCAGTCCAGTTAATCTCTCTCAACCCCTCCACCATCTCCTCTCCAGCAGCTTTCCTGACATTTACATCAGGCTTTTCACAATTCCCACAATGTCCATATTCAAGCACCATCACATCTGCATTCATCCCAGAGCTTTGGTTCACTGTCTTTACCCCTGCAGAGTGCTGTTCACCACCCTGGAGCTATGACTGTCCTAGTGAGTACCTCAGAACAGTAGTTCAGGCAGATTTGTAGCTTTATGTTTCACTGAGTTTCATCTTGGCCTAAAACTAGTGCATGGCCAGCAGCATGGAATGAATACGCAACAGTGGTTGCAGCAAGTCAGCTGAACTCCTGAGCAAGTCTCTGGCTGTATTCAATCCCAAAAGAATCCATGAGGCAGTCCCATGGTGCAAGCTAAAGAGAGAGAATGCCATTCAAGATGGGCACCAGTATCTCATATAATGCTGCTTTTGCTGGCCTCTTTCTGTTATTGACTCTGTGTCCTCGTAATTTCATCTAACTCCCTTGGCAGAAGCTTGACTTATCTCCCTGGTACATGTAATGAGTTTGCAATGGCACTGCTCATCTACCTTGCTAGCTAACAACACCATAGTTGATTTTCCTTAGGCAAGATTCCTCTGGCATTACTGCTTTGTGTTGTCCTTCAACTACAGAAACACAGTTAAATTCAGGAGAAGTCAAGCTAATCAATCTGGAAAGAAAACAAAATTTTTGTTTAATTATATTGTTTAGTATTTTTCCTCCCAAATATTTTTTTTGCTTAATAATACACTGGATTTTAGATGCAACAGGCACACTTCCAAAAAAGTTCCAAGCAACCTCTGACACAAAGAGTAAGGGCACTGCTTATCACTAGCAGTTGAACCACCACATTTGAGTTGATAAAATATTGCTGGAAGCAGGCGTCTTAGCAGGACACACAGGCGTCTGTGTAACAACAATGAGAAGGTTATTCCCAATGCCTTACTTCTTTTCTGTTCTTTTTTCCCTCTGTGTTACAACCAAATTGCAAAGCCATCCCTATAGAGAAAAGGGCTAATCAAAGAAACATGGGGGAAACAGATGTTGATTCCATGGTAGGCATCTCCCCAGCTGTACGTGGGGAGACACTGCCAGGGAAAGTGCTTTGCTTGCCTTCTCAGAGTGATGCCTGGGAATAAAGGCACCCTCATCCATGTACCAGGACATCAGTGCTGGGACTGGACTGTTTGGCTTTTCAGGGCTGATTTTTAGCCAGAACAGTCCAATGACCTGGATAGCTACCTGCAAGTCCTACTGCTTTTGAGAAAGGGGCAGTAACCAGAGGCAGTAACAGCAGCCTGGTCCAGACACACACACACAAACTGGCCCGCGGTTCTAGTAGTTTTAGTCCCTCCTAAAACTATGTGTGTGTACTTGGGAGTAATGCACACTGGAGGAAAAAACAAAAAGCTCCTAAACTGTGCAAAAATAACATCACATATATATGTCATGTCTGTTGTGGATCTCCATTCATACCTCCCAGTTTTGGGATCTTGCCCTCGTCTGTTGATGCTGCTCACAGCTCTGTCCCCACAAGTTCACACCTTGGCACGTGTCCTGGCTTATCTCCTGGCTATGCTATTTTCTGCCTCTTCTATTCCTGCAGAAGGCTCTTACCATTCCTTTTTCCCTTTTTTTTTTTTTTTTTTATGAATCAATCAGAACCAGCTTTATTGCCAGTCTGCTGTTCTCTACAAACCTTTTAAATTCACTCACATTCAGAGAAATATTTCAGGTGCTTCTGTCATATTTAGTGGCAGCCTTTGGTTTTAATGTCCAAGGATTGTGGAAAATTCTGCTTTTGTCTTTTTTCCTAAGGTTGCTTTCTAGACCTCTTGCTTGTAAAGAAACTCCTGATGGTGTCACCTTTAAAGAACAGATGGCAATTAATTTATTTTTAAATAATGTAGGCATCGAGCTATTCTCATGAAACCTACAGCTTCTGAAACAGTGGGAGATGAGAAATCAAATTGGATACTTATCCTTCTTTTCTCAGTGATTGCATTTCCCCCCCACGAATTCTGCCCCTTTGTCTTTTCATTCAGAACCCTCTGATTAAATCCTTGCTAACATTCAGTTAATTTTCTTAGGTCTGTCAGCACACTTATATATCTGTATTTCAATATACTTTTTAAAAAGACTATTTAAGATGCCATATAGATAGCACATTGGAACGATTATATATGCAATTTTAATGTATTTTTTATTACTTTAATAGTCCACCAAAGAATGTACAGCCAATATTACAGTTGACAAAAATGAAATATCACTCTGAGTCTTCCATGTGGATTTTAGACAAGATATTTTGGTTTTCCTACCACATCCCTTAGTCTGACATAATTCCAAAGGCATTACTTCACTTTTCCCTTTTCACAGTCACCTATAGGTGATTGCATTCTGACTCCCCAGCACTGTACTATACTGCCCATGAGCAGCACCTTCTGTTCAACTTTTTTCTGCTTTGCTTGTTCCTTAGCACTTCTGAGACATCATGAACCATTCACATACCCCTTACAGATTTTCAAAATCATAAAAATGATCAGCATTGAAAGAATTTGTGAGTAGATAATATCAAGCCAGAAAGTCAAGAAAACTCCCAAGACCTCTGAGATCAGCTGGAGCCTGTAGTACCATCTNCATCTTTAGGCTGTACTACCACCCAGCGGCTTCAAGCAGAATCAACAAGAGCAGCCGAGTGGACACAGCCTGCCACAGCAGCTCAGCTCCTACAGGGATGTGAATCCCAGCAGCTGGAAACTCCTCATCCCTGAGGGATTCAGCTGCAGTGACAAGAATGATATCGACCCGTTACGGTTCTTTTTGACCATAGCTATTTCTGACAGGGATTTTGGCTTTTCAAGGATTTTCTTGGTAGCTGGTCCAAGACTAGATTTCTTTTCCTTACAAAATGAGGGAGTTTAAAAAAGTAATAGCTTAAAAAATTCTTCCTCTTTTTTTTTTTTTTTT
>VZTR01020466.1:167986-195244 GCA_013400775.1 Chaetops frenatus
GCCCCCGCGGCCCGGCCTGGGAGCGAATGGAGCGGGACCGGCCCGGCCCCCGCGGCCCGGCCTGGGAGCGAATGGAGCGCCCGCATCGCCAGTGCCTGGGGAGGGAATCGCGCCTGGCGGGGGGAGGCTCAGGCTGCGCCGCCTCCGAGCCGCCCCTGCAGCGCGCTGAGACAGGAATGCGGCTCCGTGTGCAGGAGCGTTTGTGGAGGATGTGCCCTTCAGCGAGGGCGGCGTGCCGCTGCTCCCTCAGCTACACACCATCAAAGCCCCGTTCCGCAATTTAATCCCACACCCGAAGCGGCCTCGGCGTGTGAAACCCGAGCGGCTCAGCCGCATTTCCACGCAGATTCCTCCGGTTAGAGCCTGAGCTGGGAAAGGAGCTCACTGTGAGAGGACTCTCTATAACACAACTTCACCTGTCGTCATGGGGCACTCAAAATAGAAGCTAGGTTGTGTGTGTTTTCCCCTCGAAGATGCTGCATACAACGTTTGTGACCAATGTTTAGAAGTTATTTCACAAAGTGTTGGATCCAAGGCCGACACATCAACAGCTGGCTGTTCTCATTTGTAATTTGTAAATGTATGTGAAATAACTTACACTTCCTCCCTCCTGCGAGGAATGGGCTGGACAAGTTTGGATGGATGATACCAGAATGCTTTCTATGGACAGAGACAGCCAGCAGGCTCTGGGCAAAGGTGTACAGAGTGGCACTCAGAAGTATCCTGGCCTTTTCCAAGGAGCCACAATTACCCCTCAAAGCCCAGGGGTCTGCAGCAGGCCATGCTATGAGGAGAGCAGGAAGTTACTGGGTTCCCATGGAAATCAGAATAACAGGAACCTTTAGTAAAAGCAGTACTGAGAAAAAATACTCTGGAAGGAAACTTAGTATCACTGAGCTCAAAGACAGGTATCAAGTACAGAGAAAGCACTGCACTAGAATGGTTACATGACTGAAAAACCACCCAAACCGGATACCTCGGGATGAGAGATATTTCCACATAAAATGCTTGAGGCACGGGAACAAAATATAGAGTAGAAGAAAGACAGTGCACATTTTATTGCAGACAAGGTCACATTTTTCATTAGTTAACTATGGTAAAATAAGTAACTTCAGCCAGACAAATCCACTTATTCATAAAAGTAGTCTTATTTAAGGTGTAACAATTTTTTCCTGATAAGATGGTCTGATTGACTGAAGCATATCCAGCTTTTTTTTTTTTTTACTGCACCAATAATCAGATTTAAAAAAAAAAAAAATTAAAACCTTTGGTAAAGTACAAACACAGTTTTAAGACCAACAGGATCAATGTTTTATTCTTACTGTGCTGGAAAAAATAAGTACAGCTCTATAGCTGCTTTGATACTTAGAAAAGTTTTAATTAGAGTAAGTGAAAGGATTTTAAAATAAACTCTTTAAGCAAATCTAAAAGAAATCAACTAAGTTCAGTGTCCCAAAGGTATTTAACTACGAGCAGAAGACTGGTTGTTCCACAGGTATTCTAAATTAGCGACAATTAATTAGTCCACACATCCTTTTTCCAGCCATTACAGATTCCAAAATGGAATGTAATTTTTCCAAACCAAGACTCCTGAATTTTCATATTCATAAAATATTTAAGAAATGTCTATTCCACCATATAAAAAAAGCTTTAATGTACTACAAAGTTAAAAACAAAGAGCAAATTACACAAGCTAAAAGTAGAAAAATACATTTTAAAACATTTATATTTTGTTCCTTACACTGATCAGATATAACAAAATATTTTAGATTAGACCACTTTCATAAAACTCATGGTGTTTCCAGAAGCAGACAGGTACTGACTCAACAGTCACTGGTCACTCACTAGCCAGCTGGCCACCCAGCAAAGGTATCTGACCTTCACAAATATCCAGTAATATTTTAACTTTCTAGAAGTCCTTTGTAGACACTAAGCTTTATTACTAGAGGAGTCCAAAAATAACAGAACTATTCTAAGTTAGGCTTGAGAGTCAGTCAGCACCCCTCCCCTCCTGTAGGGCAATCTCTTGTCAAGGAAAGACCTTGTGGATTCAGGTTGCCCCAAAGGTACAGCAAAGACCTGTGTCAGCTCTGAGGCTTGCACGCCTAAAATCTCACACGAACCATGATTTTGAAAAAACAGAGATGATGCGGGGGGCGGGGGAGGAAAAAAAAACCAAAACAAAAAAAAAGGAGGTATTAACTAATAAATATGGTAAGAGAATACAAGAGCGCAGCGGCGCTGCCCCGCTGCGGTGCCCCCGCCGGCCGGCAGGTGGCGCCCATGGCCCGCGGGAAACAACGCGGGTTCACATGGATATAGATTTCTAGTTTCCTTTGGAAAATGTGTCTGCAGCGTCCCCCGAACGCTGCTACCACCGGAATAGGAAACGGCTGCTTTTACAGAGCTCGCCTGGATTAGACATAATGCTGAGAATATGGTGTAAACAAGTCGGCAGAAGGGCTGCATGTAACAGAAGAAGACAGGATGGCTATTAAGAAGCACTCTCTCCTTAGCTGGTATTAGAAGAAAATCAGGTTCCACTTCAAATAGACATGTCTGTTACTGTTAAAATCTAATTCATATACGTGCCTGTATAAATACATCTACCCATGCTTTCAAACCTGAGTATATAACACTGCCATGGGTAGGCTGAAAGACTGCTTAGGTTTATGCCAACTAAAACAAATTTGCGTTCTTACTTCAGGGCTGGGACATAAACCAGGTTTTGCACTCTGGCTTTCTCCTGACAAATTTTGCAGTGCATGACAGTTTTATGTCTAACTCCAGATGCCACGTTTCCTAGAAAGCAACAATTTTCTGCACCCATGAGGTCTATGAGAATATCAGCTCCCTGTTTTGTGCCCGTGTTGCGCGAGTCAATTGTCCCAATTGGCACTTAAGACTGTAAGAAGAAGAGCAGAAATTGCTACTAAAGTGTAATGACTGTTCCATCCTCCTCGATACCTCCTCTGGGGATAACCAGACTGTGTCGGGGATCAGTTTTTAAGGAACTGAGCAATTTGTGGATGTTGCCGTTGCTTTCTCGGCCAGAGTTGTTGTTGAGCACCAGGTCCCTTTGAAGTCTGTGGCTAAGGCTGCTGCCATTGATTCGAGAGAGGCTACTGGAAGTAAGGCTGTGCAGTTTAGGAATGTGTTGTGGCTCCAGACCACCCTCAATGACAATGTCAGCCTCTTCATCACTCTCCATTTCATCAAGGTGGAAGTTCTGCAGCACGTGGGATGTAGGCAAGCTATGGTGACTTGCAGTGCTGTCTGTAGACTGGCCAGAGCTACCAGACATCCTACTGCTCCGAATAATATTGTTCCTCTGGTTTGCTGGCTTGACCGTGATAATGAGATTATGGCTGTTGGCAATCATCATGTCTGTGACTTGGTCAAGAGTCTTTCCTGCTACTTCAATGCCATTGACTTCCAGGACTTCGTCATTCACAGCCAGCAAGCCTGTGCTCTCTGCTAAGCCACCAGGAACCATACGGGAGATGAAGATACCGGGTACTTTTTCCAGTCCGTGAGGAGTCACCCTTACGCTGGTGCCATCGCGAATGTAAAATCCCAAGGGCTTCTCACACCCGTGTCGATACAGCCTCACTCTCCTGTGTGTTTCGGGCAGAATGTCCACATCGATTATGGAAGACACTGGTCTAAAATCATGAGGCATGCTAATGTTGATGTGGGGACGCCGGCGGAGGTTGTCATTGCGGAGCGTCACCAGAGCCTTCTTCTTCCTTGACAGCGTGTTGGTCCCGAAATTGCTGTAGTCCACTTCATCTGAAAGAGAAACAGTACCAGTGTATCAATCAAACAGAATAATTCAGTCTGCAGGGCATTTTCGTCCTCAAACTTGTTCGGTGGAGGCACTCATAGTAATATGGAAATAATAATAATAATATGAAAAAAAATAATATGGAGAAAACATCAAATTGATCCTTCCATTTACTCAAATCTTTGTTTCACTTTACATCCATCAGCACAACACTCAGAATGAATTAAATGCTTACAATGACCCCCCATACTTCTTCCATGTTTGGAGAAAAGAGATTTCTGATTCTCAGCTCCTGTTGCCAGCTCGTGCAGAAGGCAACTACTTGCTGCAAGCCTGATACACTGTCTTGGACGTGAGACTGTATTCTTAACCTAAAAGTCTGAACTAGGGAGTATTTTAATATCCAATACTCAGCCTGAACCTTAGGTACAAATACGAAAGCAAGAGTGCAAGACAATACGTTTTCAGCCTAGGCTTTTCTAGTAAGGGATTTTTGTTAATACGTATCTCTTGGTACATCACTTTTCTCTCTGGAATATTTTACTTCATTTCAGCTGAACTTGACAGCAATAAAAAGTGCTAGAAGTGCCAGATAACAAAAGGTACTGCATAAGCAAGAAGCTTGGCAGAAAGAGAAGCAGGCAGAAGGAAAGTCCTCTGCTTAGTCTGTATGCTAAGGATCACAGAATGNATGAAAAAAAATAATATGGAGAAAACATCAAATTGATCCTTCCATTTACTCAAATCTTTGTTTCACTTTACATCCATCAGCACAACACTCAGAATGAATTAAATGCTTACAATGACCCCCCATACTTCTTCCATGTTTGGAGAAAAGAGATTTCTGATTCTCAGCTCCTGTTGCCAGCTCGTGCAGAAGGCAACTACTTGCTGCAAGCCTGATACACTGTCTTGGACGTGAGACTGTATTCTTAACCTAAAAGTCTGAACTAGGGAGTATTTTAATATCCAATACTCAGCCTGAACCTTAGGTACAAATACGAAAGCAAGAGTGCAAGACAATAGATACGTTTTCAGCCTATCATTTTCTAGTAAGGGATTTTTGTTAATACGTATCTCTTGGTACATCACTTTTCTCTCTGGAATATTTTACTTCATTTCAGCTGAACTTGACAGCAATAAAAAGTGCTAGAAGTGCCAGATAACAAAAGGTACTGCATAAGCAAGAAGCTTGGCAGAAAGAGAAGCAGGCAGAAGGAAAGTCCTCTGCTTAGTCTGTATGCTAAGGATCACAGAATGGACATGGATTCACACACACATTCCTGCCTTTGAGAGCAAGATTCACAGGAACGTGCCTTTCTGGGATCTGCAGTTTAAGGAATTGTTTAAATATTTCAGTCTCTGTAGCAGTGAAAAATGATCACCTTTAATTCATCCAAGTAAAATAAGTTATTCCACATAAGAAGCTCATGTGCTTTGCATAAAAAAATACTGAAGTAATGAAGTTGTTAGTGTACAAATTGCATCACACAATATCACAAATTGTATCTCACAATAAAAATACCGTGCGTATTTAAACATGAACCATGCACTAGCTGGAAAGTTATTTCACCTGGAGTTTAAGCATGGTAACACTTTTCAGATAAACTAACAGACCTTCAGTTTATTCTCCTTGAATTGACAATGAAGATGAGCAGTAAAATACAGAAATACAATTACAGTACTGCCACTGAGAAAATTGCTTCTGCGACAAGTTACCCTTGCATATAGCAATGTTTGAGAAAGTAAGATAATACCTCTACCTAATGAAGGTTGGAGGGGAAAAAAGGGTGTTAGTAAAAACAAGCTTGTAATTGCATTTTTATGTCTTGCAAGGTCTCATTTTCAAGCCCACTTTCAAGATGTATTATTGACAGACTTCAATTAAGTGACATTTAAGTTACACTAATTAAAGGACACTAAAAAAAAGTGGTTAGTAGCAACCTGATCTAATAGCCTCCTCGGAGCACCATGTTAGATTAGCTGGGCTCCAGAGGTGGTCCCTTCCAGTCTAAATTACACAGTGATCCTACATAGTCCTTTGGGCTGGGAAAAAATCGTTTGAAGACTGCAGAAAGACTACTTCTCTATTCTCCTATAATTTATTTACACTGGCTATAGTAACCCTGAGGACCATCACAAGGCATCTGGAAGGTCATCCTGAAGAAAAAGTTTCTATGAAATGAAGATATTCCTTGGGCAAATCTCTTGTATTTAACTTCACACTTATCTTTTCTCTCTCCTCCCAGGATGTTCAGAGCTGCATCAGCTGCAAAGGCCCTACTGTGTTATCCATACCAGTGAGGCACAGGATTGGAAGTCCTTAGAATCACCCAAACACAAGAAGCTCCCAACTAGTTTCTGGAAGCGTATTCACAGCCAAAATGGTGACTGTGGAGAGATGGTACCTTCTCAAGTCCACCTGGTGAACAGTCAGTGCAGTGACTACTCTTTTGAGTACAGCAGCCAATTACTGCAGCCAAAGCCAGGTATTATTCCTCTTCTTCCATCAACAGGATTACCATCCACATTCAGCTAGCTCTGATGGAAGATTTCAAAGGTTCACAACTAATACTTTTTCCTTGTAAAGTATGGGTGTACAAAAGATATGTTTCATCGCCACAGTCTCTAACACTGTGCCCAGCTCAACCCCACTATTCTCTGATAAATTTCTCTGACAGTCCTATGAAAACAACTTGGGGCTTCATATTTAGAATCCAAATTCTTCCTTACTTGAAATACAGTGCTGAAGAACAGTAGCACTGTGCCTTAAGATCCAAGAGAATCTTTATCACAAATTTTCAGTTTAAGATGCCAGTTAAAATTACACATGGGTTTATGCATTTAAGACTGTCTCTAGGAGTACTGGTAAAAAAAGCTTAAAACAAAACCTGCATTCCTTAAAGACTGAGAAAATTAGGCAGGTGAGTACAGTTCATTGCACTGCAGGTAAAATGAAACACATGCCCTGCCTAGCCATCTATCCCCTAGAAGCACCCAGGTAGCTGTTATCTCCCTCTCTCTCTACCTTAGTGTATTACTACTCAATTACTTTAGTGCAAAGTTGCAAAACCTTTACCAAATAATTAATCTGTGAATGTATTTGTTGACAAAACCGTTTTCTTTCCTTTAAATTAGCAACAATCCAGAGAGTTAATTCTCACGAGACGTAAGTTTGTAATGATGAAGTAGCAAGGTCACAGAAGCATGATGGCCCTCCTAACACACACAAATAATTTCTGAAGCACCTCCCTTGAGCTTAACCACCAGCAGGGCAATGGCACAAAAGAAGTGGTTGTTTTGTGCCTGTGACCTCCTCACCTGTGCTCAGCCCACTAACCAGTCTCCCCAGATGATTGCCAGCATTCCTAACCTCTGAACAGCTTCAAAACAACCACCTCCGTTAATAACAAAAAGCCCATCTCACCACAAAAATGCTAACTTTTTCCTCCAAACATAAACCAGGCATGAACAGGGATTACATTACAAGTGATGCAGGTTATCTTCAGTGTGACACCACTGACTCTTCTAGGATTTAGTATTACAGGGCGGGACCATGTTAAAAAAAAATCAAGTCCATGTCCTGCTGATGACTGGAGTTTTTATTTTTAAAACAGTGCCAAGCAGTAGTTTCCAACTCTGATTCTAAATGGGATTCTATAAGAAGAAGATGAAATCCTAACAGGTAGAAACTGTTAAAGCTATTACAGGTTGGAGAAATGAGAGCCAATTTGAAGAGCTTTTAAGAAAAAATACTAATTAACTTTACTTTCTAGGAAAAAACTGAAGTCCAGAATACATGCTCTTTGACAACACAGGGATTATTATATTACTTGAATTCAAGACAACCTGCTCTCTAGCAGTTACATTCACTTGAGACATCACCTTAAAATAAAAACAAACAAACAAACAAAAATCCCGTTGAACAAAACAGCTACACTCTCAATGTTATTTGGAACCAGTACTCTTGCTGCAGGAACAAAGCAAAGTATCTCAACTAAAGTTTAACATCAGCTGTTGCTGTGGCAGCAGAGTCATCAATCCCTACCACAATGAAAATAAAATTTCTTTCTTCACAAGGGAATTGGGAGAAGTTAGCCAACATCACTCGCTTTTATCAAGTACGGGGTGGTCACACAATGGTGCACTACCCACTTCCAGTATTAAACTGCTCAGGTGGCATGTGTCAGACTGAAATGGAAACTCTATCAGTGCATAATTTATGACAACACACTTTTAATGAAGGTCAGCAACTTGTTAGGTTTTGAATTTCTCCCCATACAGGATTTCAAGCAGGAATGCCACCTCAGCTAAAGAAATGGACTGTGCTTGATGCCAGGTCTCAGGCAAGACCAGAATATACCATATGGAACCAGACAGAGCTCATTTTTCATTTGCTGCAATATCAAATTCCCCTTTTGCAGAGCAAAAGTAGTCTATAAAATTCTGCATGTATACTAGCATGACAAGTGTCATCAAACGGCACATCTGAACAATGCTTAAAGCACTGAATCTTACAGGGTGTCATGTTTTCTTATGTCTCAAAGGAGGCCAGAGTTAAATGTTACTTACATGCAGCTGACAGAGGGAGAATTAGTCTTTTAGGTCTTGAATACGTCCCTCATTTCTCAGAATAGGCCAGATTATATGGACCATTTTAATCTAGAAGATGCTTTCAGGTAAGATGTTCTATGAGCTGGATGGATAATCCTGGATAACCACTAAACTCTAAAAGACTTGGACCTGAATTTTACTTGTGCCCATAATTTGCTTCCAACTGAAAATACTGTTCCTGCAAAAAGAGATAAGGAACATAATTTACCACAGTTGAAGAACTCCTGACCTTTTCAATTCTCTCTTATTTGAATCTGCAACCCAAACCTACACAAAAAATACCTCAAACTCTTCAATAGGCACTGAATAACCATTCTTTTCCCAAAAGGCTTTAGCTTTCAGTATATTTTAAGAAACATTTTCTCCATTAATGAGTTACACAAAATCTGAAGCACTTTGGCTGCATCTTTTCTGTTACTCTGTGTTTGGTCAGTGGGGTGTTTTGGGGTTTTTTAATAGCTTTGTCACTACCTACTTACCCATAGGGACCTTTCTGTTAGAGAAGGTACATGTACAGACCTCTTCATGCAGAGATAAGGACTCTGCTCACTTTCTTGACAACAGTGATGGTGGTGGTTAAAAACGTATCTGTAAAATCGATAACCTTTGAGGTGCTCTTCTAATAATTCTGTAGTCAGCCTGTGGCTTTACAGAACACCTTACACCTTCCTGGTGGGCATCATGAATCCTGTCATTAAGTCACACAGGACGTAACAGCCGAGCATATTTAAAGGGCTATTTATAAGGCTAAGAAAACTGCTTAGAGCATTTGGTTGTAGCCAAGAGAGTATTGTATTTCTGTAATTTACATGAAACAAGAAATTATAGACCTTCTGAAAAAACCACCAGGAGCACCACTCCCACTGCTTGGACAGCTGCTTTTCATAGGAACTGCCTGCCAGATAAAATACCAAAGCTTAGCCAGATAAGATTGTATAAACAAGCTGAATTCCACAGAGAAGCAGACTGCCAGGCTCCTATAGGAACAGTTTGTTTCAGACTCTACGTTTTCAGTGTACATGCACTCATGGCTTATTATTTCCTCTAGGAACTGTGGAACATTAGTTGACAGCTCTGGAAAGTACTTCAAAGAAAAAATTACTTCCACTAGGGAGAGCGGCACTTCAGGCAGCTTGGGAAGGAGGCCAATGAGTCATTAATAGTGAAGGGTAACCCCTCCATCCAACAAGATCTCTATTACTGAGCATTCAAATTAGCAGCAGTCATAAAGCCATTTCAAGGGAATGTGTCATGTTTAACCCTTCTACCTTGCTGTGTCCCAGCTACAACACACTGTCCATGTTTGACAGAAATTGTAATTGCTTTCTATTTTCTCAGATCAACAGCAGAAGCATTTGTGAAAGCAATCAGACAGCAAATAAGCTGGCAGTCTCTCATTTATGACCTGTAAGGCTGACTGCATGCAAAGGGATTTAAGAGGAAACAGATATGAAATGAACTATGACTTGGGGGGAGGACCAGTGCCAATACTGCTCATCAAGGAGTATTTAATGGCGAGAAAAATAAGGTTATCTGAATGCTAACATTGCACTGTATGTGTTGCAGGAATATTAAAAAAAAATCCAGCCATACTGCTGCCAGCAACCTCTGGGTGAACCAAACCAAAATAACACACTGTAGGTAAAGTAGTTGTAGCTGCTATTTTGTCAAAAATCAAGTAACGTATCCCACACATGCACAGACCCAGACAGAGATACTCACTCCTCTCTCTCCCCTCATATCACTGTATTATCAGAAGTAACTGGACACGATCTCATAAACATCTAGAAGACCACCTAAATGTTATAGTTTATCTTTAACATTCAACAGGACTTTTGAGGCACAAACCATGCCTAATAAACTGCAGTTTTGCAAAAGGCAACCTTCTTTCTCCAGTGATTCAGTCAACACTAGAGAGATAAATTTGCCTTCCTACTTAGGAAGTGTTCATTAGTAAGTTAGGATTAAAATCTAACACAGATGTATAACACAAATTTATCTCTACTTCCAACATGTTTATAAACTTCCTTCAAGAAGGTACATATTATTTTGTTCTTTGGTTTAGCATGTTACAGCAATTGAAACTAGAAATCCATTAATCTCAGTCTCTTTATAGTGTCAGACATGAATAAAAAAACATTTTTAAGCTCGTTGCCTTGAGGATGGAGGCAATCAATTCCTTGGGACTTTACCCTGGGCTGCTGGTGTGGCCTCCTGCACTTTCCACTGCTTGTCATCAGAGGCCACTGTTCCCTTGCTGAACCTCTTCCTTTCCCAGCAGGAGGCCCTTTGTTTCTGATTCCCAGCCCTGCTCCAATGGAGCAGAAGCACAACCTGCAAGTTCACCCCGTGAGAGAAGTGAGCCCTTCGGAAGAGACGAGTGCTACCAAATATAAGTAAGCACCCAGGCATGTACCTCCCAAAGTTATCCTTGTCCTCAGAAATGTCAAAAACCAGCTCTTCAAACTGTTCCAAAAGCCAACTACGGGACTCCAAATTTTACAGTGGAAGTGCAGATAGTGCTTTTTAGGATTGTCAGGGTTTTCTTCCTTTGAATTTGATATGTGACTTCTCTTCTATCCTAAAACATGACAGAAACAGCCTTTCTCCCCATGTTGCTTTCCACAAACCACATTATTCCAAGATTACATTATTGCAGCACTAGATAATTGTGGGGTTTGAGCTTTGGCTTCATTGCTGGGCTTTTTAAAAGTATTAGTTAATCTTTCCCACTTCCTGCAGGAGGTCAGTCGGAAGCTGGGAGAAGTCATGTTCCTGCTGCACTTCTCAGATATCAATCATTATTCTGTTCATCCTAGGTCACAGGTGCTGCCCTGTAGGTTTTGATGGTGAGCTGGTTTCCCAGGACAGTCAGCACTGAGGACACGCAGCAGCTGTAATGGATTGGTGATGCACGCAGAGAGCAACAGCATCACCTGTAAACAGCTCTCCTGCTGGCCTGACAAAAGAAGCCTATCACCTACAACTCCTGGCAGTCATCAACAACTGTTGATGCACTCAGTTGGTGGTACCAAAATGGGTGGGCTATCAATCCTATTCAAAGACGTCTGGGGGGAAAAAAAATCGCCCTCAAAACCACGCTCTCCAAACGATAATTTCATACAATCTATTCAGCAAATCATTACAAACTTTAAGATTTAAAGTTATTAAAAAGCAACGCTTTAATTATTCTATTTCAACCACCCAGTTTTTCACCTGCAAACACTCTCCTATTCATTCAGATCAGGCAATTAAGAGAAGCACCATTTGCTCCCCGAAACAGGCACTAAAGGAATTGCTACTTCCAACAGAAAATGTGAACGTGTTATGCAAAACAAAACGAGAGACAAAACTGCAATAACTCTTATTAGGCAGTGCAGATAAAATAAAAATCTCATTAATGACACAAAAAGTGGTAAGTTTTATCAAGTGGATATTGAATATAACAGTTTCCCAAGTGGAAGTAGAAAATAGTTGCTTCCTGCACAGGTCTGAAGTGTGGAGGGCATGAAATGTTTACAGATTGAGCCAAAGAGCAAATTCAGGACAATATCATTCTATTTTTCATAGTTGCAATATTTGGAAAAACCACAAGTAATAAAAAAATTCACCTCAGGATCATATGAATTCAGAATATGAATTTTATACTTCTGACAATAAATAAATTTTTTGTCTTGTACTAGTCTCAAGAGAAGCTTCAAATACAGCTTGGAAAGGCAACACAACATTAGGCAGCACAAAATAAAGGTATTTGCAGGATGAGACTATTTACACAGCCGTAAGTGAGAGAAAATTGTTTTTAAGGGCTGCAATACTGAACCTGATCAGACCATCATCCTACAGATGACAATATTAAAAAACAGCCTTTTCCTCTGTTCAGAGGTAACTTGATCAGCATCAAAGATCATTTCAACAGCCAACAGAGGTGAGCCGTGCCAGAAAGGCAGGACCTCTATTACCCAGCTAACACAGCTTGTGGCTCACCCAAGGGAACCCAAATCCAGTGTGGTACTTTCCACTCCCTTCTGCTACAGTCTGCCATTTACACTCGCCTTCTCTGCCAGGTGCTCTCCTCCTCTCCAGTCTAAAAACTCTCCAGATCCTCCCTCCATAGCTAAAAGCAAAACTGATAGTGATCAACATTCTTTTATTACCCGATGCTCAGGTAACTGCTAATCATGTTTCTATAGCATGGAAGCAGTTTTTCTTCTTGGAAGGGAAAGATACCCCAGAATAAGGACACCTATTCAAACATGGCAATAGAGACATTCAATTGCTGCAAGCATTCAATCTGAGAGCTACAAGGATACTATTAAAAAAGACTTTTCTGTTCTGAAGTCATTCTTTCTCATGCATTTTTTTTGCTGAGTAACACCTTATTCATCCCAAGCTAGTTCAGACAAGCAAACTAGGAAGTGCCTTTACACTTATTCTTCTAAATTCCCAGTAAAAATAAGTAAAAGAAAAAAAAAAGGAAAAAAAAAATCACCAAACTGTGGAGAAGTTCATATTTAAAGAAAATATAAGCATCAAAGAAATAAATGGTGATCTCTTCCACACTCTTATCCTAGAGTGTTCTGAAGTTGCTACCAGATTTTTCTCAGAGAAAGGTGAGGTTTTATGCAGTTAAAACTCTTCTAAGGTTGTGTTTTCTCTCTTCAAAAAGAAGGACACAATAATGTTTTTATAGCTTCACTGTTGTGGTGTGATAATACCACATACATCCTGCAAAGAGCAGGGAGGGAGTAAAAAATATTTGCAGTGCTTCACAAAGCACTTTTCTGGTTCCTGCCTCCAACTCAGCAGATGGTAAATGAAGTCCAGATTCTGCCTCTTATCATGGAATTAAAAAGGCTTCAAAACAAGTGTGGCATAAGAAATTAATTACAACACTTGTCTTTCAAGTCACGACCTCTGGGAGCCTCCCAAACTTTGCCGGCTGGAGTCAGGTTAGTCACAAGATAAACACGGGTCGTGGCCAGCCCCGACAGCTGCACCCTCTCATCAGCCCGACACAGCCACTGCCCCGGATGCCCCGGGCCCGACGGCGCTGGCAGGCTCCTGCCTCCACCTGAGGCCGCCTGGATGCAGCGGGATTGCCCTCCCGGCTGGTGGGACTGTGGGAATCCCAGACAGCCTATCTCCTCTGTTCTGGTGGGGCAGGAACAGGCGGCACTGCCCCTGCAGAGACACGTTTTCCAGCCCCCTGCTCCCCAGGCTGCAGCAGGCCGGGGCGGGCAGGAGCAAGCCCGCAGGGAGGAGAAGGAGCGGCACCGAGCCCCGGCAGACGCAGCTCCGAGCCAGTCATCATCCGCACCGAGGAGTCCGGCCAGCTGCGTGTCTGACACGGAGATGATGGCGCTGAAAAGGAGCATCAGCAAGTGAAGCAAAATCGCGGGCCCCTCAGGTGGTGGGGAACGAGGGAGGAGCAACCTCAAAGTGCTGCTGATGCAAAATAGAAAAGTTGCAAACGCCTACTATATAAATGTATTAATGTTCTGTTTTCTAATACAGAGGAGAAGCAAGGTCAAGAGCCAAGCCTATTACAATTCTGTAACAGTTCCCCAAGTTGCTGGCACTCTTCCCCCTTCAGAGGACAGGGCTGCTCACCTCACAATTGGAAATCATCTTCCCGGTTATAAACAAAGCAAAAGCCAGAAAACCCTCTTTCCTGAGGATAGGTTGCAAAGCAGTAAAAGCTGCCTGCAGAGTATCTGCGAAGTCAGAATTTTTGTGAATAATCATGAGGGCAGAAGCAAAGGAGAGTTTTCCTGAGAGCTCAGTTGCTTCTGCAGATGCCCAGCCATGTGCCGCGCAGTGCAGAGCTGATCTGCTCTATACAGAGAGGCTGGAAAGAACTCTCCACTTGAGAAACAAAATGCCAACCCCATCCCCAGTGCACAGCTGTCCCCAGCTGAACACTGCTACTGGTGTACTCCTGAGACCCTGTCCATAAGCTAAGGAAGGGTTGAAAAAAACTCAGTCCAAGGAGAACTGCCTGTCTTTGCCCCATGCACAGCCTCCCTACAGAGCCAAGGACACGCTGGCCCATCTCAGTGGAGGGAGAAGCTCCACAATACATCTTTTTTTTTTTTCCTGAGTACAACAGTAGATATTTAAAGAATAAAACTCTATCTAACAAGTTCTCAGTGTGATATTTATCACAATCCCTGCGGTCTTCACACTCATACACCCCTATGGCACATTACTGTGTGGCTCCCATAACCCCTGCTGCAATGGTGGCCCTTACCTGGGCTACAGCAATTTAATTTCCTTTGCTGCCCTAACACCACGAAGCAAGAGGGTTACAGCAATGTCCTCAACCCTCTTCCTCAAAATAGAAAGGAAGCCTTGCCTAACACACAAGAACCATGGCTTCCACTGCTTAAAACAAAATCAACTTGTTACTTTTAATGTTAGAGTAGCAATTACCTTTCCTGGCCATCATCAAAAAGCAAGAGGCCCTTACTCTCATATCCAATTCTGTCAGTAAAAACTGCATGTTTTACTTAGAAGTAGCTTAAAGGATCACGGTGATTCAGGCAGAAGGATCAGCTGCATAGTTACTGGCTAAGTGATTTCCCTAACATTTTTATAATGCTCTATTCCTTTCTCCATCACTGGCTACAGCTCCATACCCAATTACATACACAAAGTAATTAAAGGCTGCAGCTTGGGCAAGCTTTGCACCTGAGGAGACTCCCCAGGATCTGTGGACACTCACAGCACCTGCATACTTGAGGAGCTTAGCCCACAGATGACCACTAAGTGGACTGTTGCATATCAGTGCTTAATGTTCTCTTTTCCTAGAACATTAAGCACTGATATGCAACACTGAAAAAACAAACAGGAGAAAAAAAATCCCAACTACACCACCTATGTATACACTGCTTAAAACCTGGCTTCTTTCTTCCAACAACTTCTGAGATGCCCCATCATGTGAGTGTGATAAGCTCGTGGCCGGTGCACTTTTTGCTTTAAAAGAGGGCTTCTTCCTATGAGCACATGACACAAACAAGGGAGTGGCAGACAGGAAATGATTATTCAGAAATTAAAGAATTAGATCAGGTTCCACGATATCAGAACAAAACATGACACATGGCAAACGAAGCTGACATTTACTGGCTAAAATGTAAGAAAATATTTATTTACTAAATACAATTCAGGCCTCATGCAAGCATTTTGCCTCCTTAAGGAGTATCAGTGCTGGCAGCTGTGAGCATGGACATATTTCCCGGGAGCCCAAGTTACTCTGTGTACTTCACCACCAAAGTTACACCAAACATCGAAATCTACAGATCTACAGTTTCTACCTGAACACATTATTTTTTTAATGAAAGCATTACTCTGCCAGTACCAGCAGCAAGTGATGGCACTTCTGCTCATGGTTTGACTGGCACGGCTGCCCCAGAGATGCTAAACACAGACACTGCTCAAGTTCAGCCATCATCTCTGTTGCTAACAATCTCCTGCCACAATGAACGGAGGTTCCCAAAGCCACGGGTACACCCAGTATTCATGCCACTGGGAATTCCCTTAATGATCTCAGTTTTCCTGTTACAGAAGAGATAACAACACTGAGTCATCACCACATTGGCCTCTTAATTGCTGGGGTGTAGGGACAGACATCTACCTGACAGAACATACAGCCTTCACAGCCTGATCCCTGCTCTAAGTGCACAAATTATGTTAGGACATGAATTTTACGGTAGCTGGAAAATTATGCTGTGGCCAGACTACTGCTGTGCAATTCCTTAGTGTGGAATTGCTCCTCCTGATTTACTACCATTTCAAGTTCCAGAAAAGACACCTTAAAGAAAAGCATCCCACACAAGCGAGCTAACTACATAAAGTCCTTTTCATCTGTGAATCCTGAAGTGCTAAAAATAAAAGTTGACTGTTCATGGGAGACTAAGCTCCCATTAAAATGGTTAAACTACAAACCTGGAGAATACATCAGAGGTTACGCAAAGCCAGAAGCTTTAAAGGAAAGAGGAGGGATCTGCAGGGTTCAAAGGCGGGAAAGAACAGATGAGGCATGTTAGGATTTATTTTCATTATACTGCATAGTTTGTTTCCAAGAATGCTTTCAACAGAAGCATCCTCTCCATACAAAAGACAAGTGCTTGTTAATCTGACAAGCTTCAACACAAGCTGTGTCCTAGCCCAGAGACAGTGAACTGCTACCAGTAACCTTGGCTCACCACTTCTAGTGTCTGCTTCTGAGACCTTTCTCCATGGTCAGTGCCTCGGGGGCTCTACTGTGAGCAGCCAATTCAGATCTTCACCTCCTGCATCAAACACGAATGAATTAAAAACACCTTCTGCTTTCTTTAGACAAAAGCCCAGTATCCCTTTTCTATCTTTCCTTACCTCATTTAAATTGCTAGACAGCATCAGAAATTGGCAAGATCTTTAATAATAAGATCAGGCAGTATTACTAAATCCATACTAAATTCCCACAGCAGGAGCCAAATGGTGACCAAGACAAAAATTTTTATTCAATGATGCGTTCCATCTTCATAAGAAAAACGTTCCAAGGACATGAAAAGTGAAGACAAATAGCTATATACAACAAAAACAATGGCTCAGAGGTTGATGTCATTAAAATGCCTTCTTGCTAAGATGGTCTTGGTAGGAAATACAAACACTCAGCACTAAGTTGTGCCGTATTTTAACATGCTCATTAATGCACTAGCTAATGGAGCATCTTACTTACAGCCTACCAGCTTGACAAAGGTTTGGAGCTGCAGTATAGAGATCAACTTTAAGAACCAACAACTCACTCTCAGGGCTAAGGAAGCTTTCTTTGTGCTTACGTTAAGTTTTATGGACATGTTTAAAGGTGGCCAAGAACCAAAGTGCAGCACCTTTTTGTCCTGCACAAGCATCAGTGCAGGGTACCTCCTGCAGAAACCGGGAAGATCCCAGAGCTTCCTCCCATGCTGAAGGACAGACAGAGAGCATCAAAGAGACAGGTTAAACAAGCTCCAAAGTTAACGACACCTGTCCTTAGCAGCTAACACCACATTAATGCTGGGAGCTGCAATGAGGGAAAAAAAAAAATAAAACAGAGAATTAGAACTTTTATTTTTTTTTCTGGGCTTCTTTTCCTTATCCAGGCAGATTGTATTTATTTGCTCAGCTCCAGTTTTTCCTTCTGCATGGATGAAATTTAACAACCACATCACCATGCTAAAACTCTACACAAGACAGCTCATCTCACTGTTGTCTGTATCAGCTCATTTCACACAAGTCAGGCCTTTGACCATGGCAAATCAAATGATATGTTAGTTGAAAGGAATCCACTGGAACTCTTAGTTTCCACTTTTAAATACACAGATACAGTACTGAAAGTTTAAGAAAGAAAATTGGGAAAAGGAAGAGGGCTGCAGCTGTGATTACCTGCTTGTCTGGAAAAAAAAATCTGGAAAATCCTGATACTAAGACTGAAGTATGGTGAAAGAGTGGCAAGGCATTCAAGACCAGCTAGGCATCACAGAGATCAAAAAGCCAGTCAACAGAAGGGAGAATCTCATTTGTAACACATATTTCTCCTGGGAAAGCACCACTGTCCTGTTTGGTTTTATGCCTCTCATGTCAGATCAGTCAAAGGCCAATGTAAAGTTAACATGCCAGATTTCACATCATCTGCTTGCCCAAACAGCTGGGAAAACTGTTTTAGCTGAGCTCTGCTCTTTTGCTCGCTTCAGACTGTTGTGTTAATTAAAGTCTTGCTGTTGTGTTACACAGCCCACAGGAAGTGAGGAGGAGATTCCTAACTTCACAATCACGTTAGGCAATAGCTCCCAGTGCTCTCCCCGCTGCTCCGCAGAGCAGCAGCGCTGCGCTCTCGGGCTGACGGGCTGTGGGAGGATGCTGCGTAGGAGACTCGTCACGTTATGCAGCGTCAGCCCAAGCTCCTTCACAATGGGAGCTTTCTGCCAAACAGCAACATAAAATCCTCCCTAAAACTACAAGCCTGTCCCAGCAAATTTCCCAAACAGAAAGCCAGCCTCACAAAAATCCACTCAGTAAGCAAAAGGTAGTCACTAGCTGGGGAGTTACTGGATATGGATGTGTCCCCTTTGAGCTCACCCCTAGCCTAACAAGTAAAAAAATATTACTATTGTCACCTCCAAGTTTAGGCTTTAGAATTTCCATCTTGGAAATGCTACAAGGAGTGAGTCACTCTATATACCTTGGCAGTGACTTGCAAGCCAACAGGGAATATCCAGAAGGAAATACTGTCACCAGTTGGTGAGGCAGGAGCTGTTTACTAGCCTCAGCAAGCTCGTGTCTCAGTACTTTTAGTAAAGTGCGGTCAACAGCGAATCTCCAATTCACAGGTCATAAACTTCCAGTTCAGAAGTAATTTACAACTTTAAACGTCTGAAAATTAAAGATCTTCAAAAGTTATCCCAATCACTGAAGAATACTGGATATTAGAATCACACCAAGAGGTGAATTCTTTTGAATACCATATTGTCCTTGCCTGATCTCTGCAAGGCCTTTAGCAGAGCGGGAGCTCTGGACACTGAAAATTCAGAAGGTCAGAGTGGCTACCACCTTGTCCTATCTCTGGGAAGCAGGAGGAAGCCTTCACAAACAGGAGCCAGGCGTGGTAGCACAGGGCAACCCCAGGACAGTAACCAGAGCAGCTCAGCACAGACAGGAGCAAGGTAGGGAGATGTCAACCTGATTGATTTTGACAGCCTGAGGAAGGTTTAGCTTTTGGCAGCTCCAGTTTGCCATCATCAAGAATTTGCAAGGTGTGATGAAGCTAGTTAGGAAGAAACAAACAAAGCCCCCACCTCAATCCATTTTGTACTGGTCAAACTGAGTTTTGAGGGAGACATCAATAAACAAGGCACTGAATAATTAAGAGGACTGCTTAGGTGTCCATGAGATGGTTAACACTGTACAATGTGGCACCTATTTACTAGCTAAAGCTAAGAATAAACTGAGGAATTAAGGGCTCTCAACACATCAGTTTACTCCATAAACTCTGGCAATTTACACCAGTGCTACCTGATGAGCAGTGCTAAAGACACTCAGCACTGCACTTAAGGCAAATCTTACTTCATGGCAAATACACTCTGCACATGACTTACTCACATTTTGAGCTAAAAGTTTATGTCCAAAACAGGCTAATGGAGATGCATCGACTGCACCTTTGAAGCAGACAGTGAGGGAGCAGAACAGAGCCAAGTTTATGGCATGGTAGAGTTAAGACGAATGTCACACCAAAGGCTGGCTAGGAAGCTGTGAGAGTACCACTAAGCAGCCACTTGAGAGAAAGTGTATTAATGAAGCAAGACCCTTAAGCTGGTTTTTGTCTACTTCTAACAGATCTATTACCCTCAGAGGATTTATTCTTTCCAAAGCATTCCAACTGCCTTCATTACCAGAAATGCTTTATAAAAAGCTGGACACTTGTATAAGCAAGTATCACACGCAACAATTGCATGTTTTCAAAGTGGTCTGGAAAAAATAAGGATGCAAACCCCTTCTACTACATTGATTCAGAAATCGGGAGTCGTATCTTGTCACCTTTGCCCCTCCCTAAGAAGTTTTAAAACTGTCTGGCAATAGACTACATACACAGCCCTTCAAACCTTTTTATTTGTCTGTATTACTGCAAGTCTCTAGGATGCTTTCCTTAAGGCCAAAATGAGTAGTAAGTAACCATGAGCACAAACTCTTCCCTACTCCTCGCTGGAATTTATAGATGCCATAAGTAAGACTTAAAGTAAGGCATAACAGTTTGACCAAAATGTTTAAATCTCCTGGTTTTATCTCCTTCACTGCATATACTCTATGCCCTGTCAGCTGCCAACAGTTAACAGGCAGAAACGAAGGTGTCATAGGCTTTAACACTGTAATTCTAAGCCCACAAAATAAAGCCTTGCAAGAGCCTCATTTTCTTTTAATAAAATACTACGTTTCTGCTGCCCACTTGTGAGGGCACTTCAAACATCCTTATTTTCTAAGCCAACAGAAACTGTGTCTTAGCAAACTCAAGGAAGGCAGCCTTACAAGACCCATGTTCATTTCTTCTTGTGAGGAAACAGTTTTCTGAAATTTACTTTCAGATTGCCATTTTTGAGGTAGCAGCACATGGAGCAGCAGCACACTCGAAGGGTCCCTAAACTGGCATTTGCAGCTGCTGCAGGTTGAATTAGTTGCTCATGCAGATATTAGTTGTCAGCACACACATCACCAACCATAATTATTTGCAGACTCTTCAAGAGAAAGCCTGCTTTTCTGTATTAGTGTTCTCACTACACCCATTTCAAGAAATCGCTCACATTACAACGGAGATAAACAAATAAAAGTGACCATCTTGATAAAGCATTTGCAATTGGAGTAACTTGTAAAGTTTGAGAACTTGGTTTAGGCAGAATGTTTGCACAGCAAGTTCTCTTTAGATGACTAAGCTGTCACTGAAACTGGCTGAAACTCTGAACCACAATTCCTCTCACAGGGGGCTTTGCCAGCTTTGCTGCCTACTGCCAGTTTTCATCAGCTCAGCAGCAGCTGGCACCACCACCTGACAAAACTGCTTCCAAATTCAACTTCTGTATCAAGCCTTGCAGTCTAGGGGCAAGGTAAGGCAGCCAAGCACAGCAAAAAAGTTCAGACTTCTTACACTGTGGAGCTTGACTCAGAATGAGGGAGAAGTTCTTTTGTTTCTAGCAATTTACACAAGATCAATACTGATAAATTTCTCTCAATTGCTCTAGCAGGGAAAGCCACATGAAAAAAAAGACAGACTACTGTAGCGGACTTCTTCCCTCCAACATTTTTTTCCCCCCTTCATATGGAGAATTGAGCATGAAAGCTGTTGCTCTGTCTCCTCTACTGTATCTCTCTGCTAGCAATACAGCAGAGATTCTAGCTCTAAAATTTACAGACTGTATTATAACCTGTCAGCACCTCTAACATAAAAAAAAATATGCCAGATCACATTCTTCAAACAATTTTCATCAGAAATCATCATGCTGTCAGTGGGATGCAGAAAGTGGAGGAATTCCTGTTTATTCGCTAGACCTGAAAATGTACTGGGGAAAGGACTTCCAATTACAAGCCTGAAACACCACAACAATTTGTGTGCCATTAGCACAGATGTTTATCTAGAAGACCAGCCTAAAGTTTGTGGATGAAGAATCATTGCAGAAGGGTGACCAGCGACTAACATGAAAGGAATGGGACATGCAGAAACACACTGGCCAATGCCTGTGAGGGTAGGAAGCAATACCAGAAGAGAGACATGGCCCTGTCCTCTCAGAGGACAACTGTGCAAAAGAAGGTGTATGCTGTGTCATGCTATTGCACTCCCAAATGTCACTGCCAGGGCTCAGACTGCTATGTGGATTCTGACACGGAGCTGCCAGGCATGCATAGACTTCAGCTTCCAAAAGAATCTGAAGCTAAAGCTGATCAGCTGAAGCTGATCTGTCATTTCATTTCAGTATAGGCTTGATTTTGTGATGTTTTATGTTTTAGATGCTGTATTACTTTTACAGGTCCCTTAGAAGTTAAGCCATGAGCTGTTAGCTGGAGTTGGCTTGCTACAAGGGTACCTTAGACTTGAAACTCAAACCTGACCACAAAATGCAGGCAAAGAGTTGCTAGTATCCAGGTGTGAGAGTCAAATAAAACTGGCAAAGCTGGGACTGCCCACTGCAAGGAGAATATAGCTAACATCCTGCAGCATGCACAAGTGGATGCCACCAGCTCCAGCCAGGGCTGAGCACAGCTCTGTCCTACTCTTAACCCAATTCATCACTGCAAAATGGGGAGAGGGGAAGTAGACACACTGAGGGTCTTGTCATGCACACTCCCAACTCAAATAAAAGCCAGGTTCCTGCCCAGTGTTGGGAAAGAACACACTTGCTCAGGATATCACCACACCTCTTCTGAGTAAGGACAGTGAGGCCCTTGGAACACTAACTGGCTCGTTACTGAGCTGGAACACACAGACAGATCTTTCTGTTCATTCACGAGGGGCTGATTTGTACCAATAGTGCAGCTCTGCCAAACCCACCCAACAGGCGCAGTCAGAATCCTCCAATGCTGCCAGCTTCCCATGGACAAACCTGATTTTTGCTAACTAAACTCCACCCTCAGCTCCTTCATCCTGACAAGAGACTAGGTTGTCCAGGATGCTCTGGCTGATTAAGCAAACTCATTTTGATTAGTGCTGGTTGTATTACAGGCAACACTCCTGCAGCTGGCTCCACACGACAGAAAGCTTGAGGAGACAAAAACCCAATCACTACACCAATAAAAAGCAGGGCCACTGACAGATGAACCACTTGCAGAAGCAAATAATTTGTCAGCCATTGGCCTGCTTCACTCTGTTCACACATTAACTCTGTCTAGTCTCTCCAGACAGACTTCTTTCAGGGCAGGGACTGGATCCACATTTTTGGTACACTGAGTCTTCAAATTCGAAACACAATATGGAGATCACTGAAGTTTGTGGAAGAGAAAAGGCACATGGAGAAAGCACTGGTTTGTAAACAATCTTCAACATTTTCCTGTAAAAAGAATGTAATGTCTTTCATNACATATGAACAAGCATTTCACAATTTTCAATCACACATTTTCATTTGCTTTGGCCCACTGCTGTCTCGAAGACAGCCACACTGTATTGAACATTCCACAGTTTCCAAGTTTAGACAGAACAGGCCTGAAGACAATCTGGATTCAACCCAAAAAGCAACTTTGCCTCAATTGAACTTTATTGGCAATTCTGCTTGTGAAGAAGCAACCTAAGAGAAGGGAAGGCTCATGACAGTGTTACATTCCTTTTCAGTCACAGAGAGACTTTCAGCGTGAAAGATTTTCTCTGTTTACACCACAAAAAGTAAAAAAGCAATATAGAAAACACATTTCAGAGGCAGCAGGAAAGAAGTATCAATACTGTTGAGTTCTGATGAAGGGCTATGAACAGACATGTGAGGAATGAGGACCACATCCAGCCTGCTGGTCATTTTGCAGAAGGGACAGATCCAATCCACGAGCAATTCCAGCATGCCTCCATGGTTCAAAGCTACAAGTTAAGGTCTCAGACCAAGAATTTTAAATACCCACAGTACTCAAGCTTGAATTTGAGTGGATTTCTTGCCCATGCTTCCATCTAGCTTTTGTGGCAAATACAATTGGTCCCTGACTCCATCTTCTCAGGCTGCTCTAAGCTGTGCCACGGTATGACCATAGCCTGATTGCAGGATTGCTACAGCAAGCCAAACCCAAAGTGGTCTATCTTTCTCCACTTTCCCAGGACAGTGGGTTTTGTGGCCAGGTAAGAGTATTTCCTCCCTGGCAGCCTCTGAGACAACAGGAGGAAGTCACTGCAAGTTCCTGCAAGTCATTGCTAGTTGCTGCAAGTCACTAAACTATGGCTTTTAGGCCCTCCCCATGGGAGACTAGAGGTTTGGGATTCATCAGGTTAATGAAGTAGCAGTAACACTGCCAGCAGTTTCACTGAGCAGTATTAACAAGATGATTTTTACTGTAATCTTTTCTTGACTGTGGGATATCAAGTACATTAACTGTTTCTTCAGAGTCCTCCTAGCTAAACAATGAGACATTTGCAGGCCAAGTCAATTCAATCAGCTCTCTCTTAAAACTTCTACCGTATTAAAAAGTTTTCACTTCATTGTCCTCTTGCTCCCTTCCTAAGAAGTTTCCAGGATGACAAAAAAAATCACATACATTTTCTGAGAGTACAGAATTATTTAATGCAGTTTATGTGCAAGTTTGTAGTAGAAGACTGCCAACTCAGGATCAGTAAGTTATATCATTGGTCCTTAGAGATATATATTTCCTATGTTGTCTTAGCTCAAAAGCCTGAGCCTTGCCTGCTCCCAGTTTGATTTGCAGACCTTGCTTTAGAAAGGATTCTTTTCAAGACAGGCCTGCTAAATAGAAGTCAAATACATACGATGGCTCTGCATCAGCTATTTCTGGATGCCTTTATAGCACTAATCAGCAATCTTATGCATGTTATCACCTGACTATACAGACACCACCTCTGAAGCAGCTACTGAGGAAAGCAGGCAGGAAATAAAGTCATGACTTCTGCTTTGGAGATAAGGGAAGCACTTGAAGGACCATTAACAAAAACCACAATGATAGCAAGCTAGTTACTGGCTGTTCATCTGTCCTGGCTTCAGAATAAATCCTTGAAATTTGTCTACCAATCCTTGAGCAGCCCCAGGATCAAAAGGACAGTGAAGAACCTCTGCCCTCATCAAGCTCCTTCTGCAACAAAGACACGTACGTGCACACATGCACTGGAGCACAGACGATGATAAACTCTGCAGAGCACTCCCTGAAGCTGGGCCATGTGGCCAGCATCAGAGGGGTGATAAACTCTGTGTGAATAAATCTGCATAGAAAAGGCCCTTAAAGTCAGATTGCTGACTGCAGGATGTACTGCTCCTACTGTAACCAGCCAACAACTTGTTCCAAAAGGATGACTGCTGCCTTTATGGCAGCTCTTTGCCTTGCAGTGCGAAAGAGAAGCTGACCTGTGGATTTACCACTAATGAATGTAACCCCAAGTTCCTAAACACTGGGCTATAACCCAGATTCTGTTCTAAATGTCAGGCATCCTCCCAGTCCAACCTGCAGAGTTACTGACAGCAAGTTACTTCAGTATGAGCAGAGTAACCTGGAGAAGGGACTGCCATGGCTCACTTCGACAATTTGGTTAAATTCTGAAGGGACACCTAAAGAAAGGAAAGGTTTGCATCTGATGTTGAGTGAGAGTTGGAGTAAGAGCAGATGAAAACCAGAGTTGTTTGTCCTAGGAGTTTCTGACAGGATCTTAAAGCAATACTTAGGGTCTGGTCAGCATCACTAACAAAGGCCAGCAGGGCTATGGTGATATACCAGCAGATGGAAAACAGTGTTAAATGCTACTGTGGCAGGAGTAGAAAGCATCTGACCATCTGCTGAGCTCACTGAAATAGTGGCTACTTAAGCGAAAAAACTAACTTCCAGAAAAACAAAAGTAAGCACAGCCTGTTCTTCAGACAGTCAACTTTATAGATATCCACTCTAAGAATCTGGATTTTAGATATAGAGGCATACAAAGCAGTAGCCCAGTGTACACACAGAGGGCTAAAGGCTCTCACGGACACTCAGTTACAGAGATATTTAGAAGAGCAGAATGGAGAAAGAGAAATAATAAAAATGAACAGGAACAGAGCAAAGAGGAAGAAAAGGGGGCTGGGGGGGGAGGGGGTTAATGCTGAGCTAATGACTATATTACAAGGAGCATGTATCACAAGAAAGAAGCACTTGAGAGTGTTGACAGGAGCCAAATTCTGTATAGTCCTAGAATGCTGGCCACAGGGAAAGAAGATAAAAACACTAGGGGTAAGGTATCAGCTCATGAAGTAGAAAGAGCACTGTGGCCAACACTAGGAAAAGATGAGATTCATTATTTGGGAGAGGATGGAACCAAAACCAGTGCTAAAGACTGAAAAGATTTCTGTTAATAGACCTACATACATTTAATCAAACACCTCACTTCAATCTGAGATATGCTCTTCTTAATGCAGATTCCAGGAGGCAGATGAAGAAAAGTTCACCCCACCTAGACACAAAGTGCTAGTTTATTTGTATCCTCTTCTCTTTCCACTGTAAACAGTATACAGGCAGAAAACCCTATTCCAAATTCACATCAAAATCTTTCATTTTCACCTCTAGAAAAAGAAAGCTGTAGCTTTTACTGTCAAATGATACATTAAGAACTGTGCTTTGTAAGGCATCCATGTGCTGTGACTAGATTTACAGGGCTGCATCATCAGCTGTTCTGTATCACTATCACTCCACTGAAGGCAGTAGAGATGCAGTGGTGCCTACTTCACGAACTTCACTGTTTAAACATCAGCCTGATGTGTTGGCAAGTTGCAGGAAAAAATAATAATATCTATCTTACAGAGATTTATCTATTTTCTACCAAGACAGTGAATCCTGACTTCTGTTTTAGGTCAAGTCTTCAAGGTCTAGGTCTAGTCTTCTGGAGGCCATCAAAGCCAGTGCCTGCCTCAACTGTTCAGAGGCACCAACATTTGCAGCCTAACAGTGTTTGGCCTTTTGCCAAAATGAGTATGGAAGTGTCCTCTGAAGACTTACCCCTGGCAACTCGCAGACAGGAGGATTTCATTGCCCAAAGTCTGCACAGATGAATGAAGAGTGCTATGTAAGCTCTTCAGCCTACAGGGACAGATCTATCACATCACATCTTCTCTATGAAGGCTAAGCTTAACTTGCAAGTGGGCAGGAGCCACACCATTCCACTTTGGTACTGCTGAAAGACAGGAGCACTGCTTAACACTAGGAAAAGACATGGCATTTCCAACCCAGCAATAGATTATGCAAAACAAATTTTGACCCTACCCTAAAGTCTTTTCACGCCTATTCCCCATGCTCCTCCTCTCAGCCACTGAAGCCATGGAGTTGTACTGCTCCACTCCTACAGCAGAGCACAAAAACAGAACTAAGGGCAGAGGAGACACAAGATGGGGCCTGCTGCTGCACTGCCCTCAGCAGAGAATTCTTGTTCCCTGAACTGATGAAGCCACAGAGAAAAACCNCCAAAACCACACCAGTCTCTTGGGAGCTGTGGAAGTAAAAGCAGTTCTGCAACTAAAGGCTTATCAATCACTTGTGTGTGTATGCTCTACTGAACACCTAAGGAATAAAAGATGGGAACTGAAGGATGACTCTAACAGGCTCTTGATAGGAAGAGAAGAGCAGATATGGGCAGAGGAGAGAGCATAAGACGCAGCACAAACATTATGTTTGGGAAAAGCCAAGAGATGCCCATGTGC